>JAXRKP010002958.1:0-29581 GCA_037039925.1 Doris montereyensis | reverse complement strand
GAAAAAGTATGTTAATGCCTCATTTTTCTAACATTCTTCGTGGGGTTGGGGGAACGGTATGTTACTGCCCCTTTTTTCTAGCATTCTTCGTGGCATTGAGAAAGAGTATGTTAATTCCCATTTTTTTCTAGCATTCTTCGTGGCATTGGAAAGGTATGTTAATTCCCATTTTTTCTAGCATTCTTCGTTGTCTGATCTTGCAGCATAAATTCAAGATGTATAAAAAAAGATAAAAAGATAAAGATGGTCTGTTTTTTACGTATCCTCTCACAAGTGCAGGCTCACCACCTCTGGCTTTTGTCCCTCAGCAGGTCATTTCTTTCAAAGTGCTTCTCAACTTCTCTGGGAGCATACAATACAACAGCCTTTAGGTTTCGTACTAACACTCTGACAAGATCTTGATCTACCTGTAGCTGGATACTCATTCACACCTGAGTCAAGGAGGGAAGTAAAATGATGATTTCTGTGTTTGTGTCTGCCCACGTTTCTGGCCCTTGTGGTTTTCAATATGTGACCCAATCATCCACTCTGACATTGGATCATCGCGCATGGCGGACGGAGGAATTTTAATGATACAAACAGACCTGTCCAGCTCACTCTGTGCTATCTTTGGTTATGATAGGATTCGTCTGAAGTTGAGGATGAAGTTGATAATTAATACTTGTCAGGCTGTTCAATGTTGAGGATGAAGTTGATAATTAACACTTATTAGTAGGATATCTAATGTTGAGGATGAAGTTAATAATTAATACTTGTCAGTAGGATATCTAATGCTGGAGGATGAAGTTGATAATTAATACTTGTCAGTATAGATATCTAATGTTGATGATGAAGTTGGATAATTAATACTGGTTTGGGTAGGATATCTAATGTTGAGGATGAAGTTGATAATTAATACTTGTCAGGCTGTTCAATGTTGAGGATGAAGTTGATAATTAATACTTGTTGTAATGTCTAATGTTGAGGATGAAGTTGGCAATTAATACTTGTCAGTAGGATATCTAATGTTGAGGATGAAGCTGATAATTAATACTGTCAGCAGGATATCTAATGTTGAGAATGAAGTTGATAATTAATACTGTCATAGGATATCTATGTGTTGAGGATGAAGTTGATAATTAATACTTTTGTCAGTCTGTCTAATCTTGAGGATGTATTGTACACACTTATGACTCATAAAAGGTCTGGAGCTTTGTGCTATTAGTATTAGTCATGATTCTGAGCCATAACAAGTGATATCTTTTACATTTCAAGGGCCCCATCCCAAAGGGGGATACGTGTATGCAAATGTCTCTGAAAGGAAGAAAAGTAAAAATAGATATAAAAAAAAGAAAAAAAGGAAAAAAGACGTGTTCTTGTTGTCGGATGAACCTTTTTTTTATCTTAATATGTCCCAGATACAGAGGATGTTTAACAGTGATAACGTCTCAAATCAGATATAATCATTATTATGTACTTTTCTCTGAATCAAAGCTTAAATGTTTCTCCCCCTCCCCCAACAAAATGCGACATATGCATTATCTTTTATCTGCGGTTTTTTTCAAAACGTCATAATAATATATCTTGGAAAAGTGAAAGCAGCATTGCCTGAATTTCACATAGAAAGAGGAAAACAGATAACAAACAACATGAAAAGTGAACTGAAAGCAGCATTGTCTTAAATTTCAATATAGAAAAGAACAGGAAACAGATCACAAACAACATGAAAGTGAACTGAAAAGTGAACTGAAAGCACCATTGCCTTAAATTTCAATAGAGAAAAAGAGGAAACAGATGACAAACAACATGAAAAGTGAACTGAAAGCAGCATTGCCTTAAATTTCAAATAGAAAAAGAGGAAACAGATGACAAACAACATGAAAAGTGAACTGAAAGCAGCATTGTCTTAAATTTCAATAGGAGAAAAAAAAGAGGAAACAGATGACAAACAACATGTGAAAAAGTGAACTGAAAGCAGCATTGTCTTAAATTTCAATATAGAAAAAGAGAAAAACAGATCACAAACAACATGAAAAGTGAACTGAAAGCAGCATTGCCTTAAATTTCAATATAGAAAAGAGAATAGAACAAACAACATGAAAGCAGCATTCCCTTAAATTTCAATGATAGAAAAAAGAGGAAACAGATCACAAACAACATGAAATCAATAACCAAGCACGTCCATGGTGGTGTTTTTTTTGGGATGACAACGCAGAAATAGATAAAAGCTATAAAACAAAGATTGGAATTAACGTCAACCGCTGGAAAGAACTCCGTACAGCTTTACCCGTGGCAAATGACCGGATGTTTTGTTATTTGTTGAGTTCTGATTGGCTGATGATTTGCGTTTTGAGAAAAATATTCAGAGGTCATTTGTTGTGTTCTAATTAGTTGACTGATAATAATTTGAACGATGTGATAAACAATCAGTGGCATATGTTATCACGTTTGTGACGAAAGCGTTGAAATGTCAAGCTGAAATTATAAAGAGGATAAATAATTGGCAATTATTGTTTTTTATGAAAACAGAAAAATTGTTTACCGGTAGAAATTTGAAATGAAATTTCATTAAGGCATTATCTCTTCTTTTTAAAAAAATCAATTTTTAGTCTCCATATCGCATTTTGTAATGGAACCTCAATTTGCTATTATGGGTAGGCAAACACACAATGACAATCGTTACCATTCCATATCGAAATAAGATTTGTTTTATTTTGATTGACATTTGTCGTCGTTTCTCAGAATTAATTTTGTGTCACTCGATTTGATTTTGTTTTAAAGAAAGAGCGTTATAGGGGGTAGACAATTTTTTACTGTTTTAGCCATTTTACTTGTGGGGGTGAGAGGGGTGGGGTTTGGGGGGGCACCACTGCAAGGTTGGAAGTTCCGACTATGGAATGTTGTGATTAGTCGTCGTATTTGCATTTGTTTGAGCTATTGAGGAAGTTTACCCTAAATTTCCATACATTCTAATGACTTATTTTCTTTTAATTTGAGATCTTTCTTTTTGGGTTACTTTAATTTGTACACTACAAATTAAAACGGACTATCGTACATTAAATGTTCTATTTCCGATGCCCGTCATTTTTACAATTTGGAACTTCAGTTTCTATAATGCCTTTGAATGTTCAATATGTGTTAAAAGTTGCATGCGAATAAGTTCAATTTATAACAGTTAGCCTATTGTTTTAAGACACATGCATTTTTCCAAGATTGTGCAGCAGGTCTTGCTACGAGCTTTATTGAATCCTTGTTTTCATGAAATAAAATCGGAGATGCTTTTTGCTTTTAAATGGTTATAATGTATCACGCATAATTATCCCTCTTGTGAATCGATAGCTTAAAAGTAAAAAGAGGCTTTCATCACAAAACTAAAAATGACCGTAACTTAGGAAACAATTATTCAGGTTTAAAGTTTGCTGTTTTTATGGTTGTTGTTTTTGTCGTTGTTTATAATTTTTTCTCATGTTGTTTATAATTTTTGTCATTGTTTATGTTTTTTGTCGTTTGAGATTTTTGTCGTTGTGTATGATTTTGTCGTTTCTGAGTTTTATAGTTGTATGATTTTTTTTAATGATTTTTGTCATTGTTTGATTTTTTCGTTGTTTATGAATGTTTTTGCTATGATTTTTATCGTTTATGATTTTTGTCGCTATTAGTGATTTTTATTCGTTTATAATTTTGCGCTACATTTTAATGCTGTTTGCATTTTTGTCGTTTATAATTGTTGTCGTTGTGTATGCTTTTTGTGTTCTGTTATAGTTTTGTTTTTTCGTTAAGATTTTTCGCTGTCTACGATTTTTGTCGTTGTACGATTGTTGTTGTTGCTGTGGAGATTTAGTCATTGTGTATGATTTTGTCAATGATTTTGTGTCGTTGTTTGTAATTTTTGTCGTTGTTTATGATGTTGTAGTCGTAAGTTGTAAGATTTTTCACATTTCTTATGTTTTTTGTTGTTGATTACGATTTTTGTTATTGTGTATGATTTTTGTCATTGTTTATGTTTTTTGTCGTTTATGATTTTTGTATAATTTTTGTGGTTGTTTATGATTTTTGTCGTTGTGTATGATTTTTATGGCATTTTATGATTTTTGCCGTTATAATTTTTATGATTTTTGTCTTTTATTCTTTATCATGAATTTTGTCGTTGTGTATAATTATTGTCGTTGTGTATGATGTTTGTCATTTTTTATGATTTCTTTCTTTGTTTATGTTTTTGTCGTTCATGATTTTTGTCGTAGCTTATGATTTTTGTTGTTATGTATGATTTTTGTCGCTCTTTATGATTTTTGTCTGAGTCATGCCCCATTCAAGAGATTCGAGCTAAAATGAAAAGAAAAACTACCACGGAGCCATTGCCCATTTAACTGATTCTAGGTAAAATGAAAAGAAAAACTACCACAGAGCCATTGCCCATTTAATTGATTCTAGATAAAATGAAAAGAAAAACTACAACAGAGCCATTGCCCATTTAATTGATTCTAGCTAAAATGAAAAGAAAAAATACAACGGAGTCATGTCCCATTTAACTGATCCTAGCTAAAATGAAAGGAAAAACTACCACGGAGTCATGCCCCATTTAACTGATTATAGCTAAAAGGAAAAGAAAAACTACCACGGAGGCATGCCCCATTTAACTGATTCTAGCTAAAATCAAAAGAAAAACTACCACGGAGTCATGCCCCATTTAAGTGATTCTAGCTAAAATGAAAGGACAAACTACCACGGAGTACTGCCCATTTAACTGATTCTAGCAAAAATGAAAGGAAAAACTACCGCGGAGTACTGCCCATTTAACTGATTCTAGCTAAAATGAAAGGACAAACTACCACGGAGTACTGCCCGATTAACTGATTCTAGCGAAAATGAAAAGAAAAACTACCACGGAATCATGCCCATTTAACTGATGCTACCTAAAATGAAAGGAAAAACCACCACGGAATTATGCCCCATTTAACTGATTCTAGCTAAAATCAAAGGAAAAACTACCACGGAGTCATGCCCCATTTAACTGATTCTAGATAAAATGAAAAGAAAAACTACCACGGAGTCATGCCCCATTTAACTGATTCTAGCTAAAATGAAAAGAAAAACTACCACGGAGTCATGCACCACATAACATATTACAACTGATTCATGCCACGTTCAATAGATTACAACTGAGGCATTTCCTCTTCAACAGATTACAACTGAATCATGCCAAATTTAACAGATTACAACTGATTTGTGCCACATTCAACAGATTACAACTGAGTCATGCCACATGCAACAGTTTACAACTGATTCATGCCCTATTCAACATATTACAATTGAATCATGCCCCTTCAACAGAATACAATTGAGTCATGCCCTATTCAAAATTTACAACTAAATCATGCCCTATTCAACATTTACAACTAAATCATGCCCTATTCAACATTTACAACTAAATCATGCCCTATTCAACAATTTACAACTAAATCATGCCCTATTCAACAGTTTACAACTAAATCATGCCCTATTCAACAGTTTACAACTAAATCATGCCCTATTCAGCAGATTACAACTGAGTCATGCCATATTCAATAGATTACAACTAAGGCATATATTATTCAACAGATGACAACTGAGTCATCCCTTATTCAACAGATTACAACTGATTCGTGCCACATTCAACAGATTACAACTGAGTCATGCCCTCTTCAACAGATCACAACTTAGTAATGTCACATTTAACAGTTTACAACCGAGTCATCTCCTCTTCAACAGATCCCAACTTAGTCATGTCACATTTAACAGATTACAACTCAGTCATGCCCTATTCGACAGTTTACCACTGAGGCCTGCTCTATTCAACAGATTACAACTCAGTCATGCCCTATTCGACAGTTTACCACCGAGGCCTTCTCTATTCAACAGATTACAACTCAGTCATGCCCTATTCGACAGTTTACCACCGAGGCCATCTCTATTCAACAGATTACAACTGAGCTGTCCCGTATTCAATAGTTTCCAACTACGTTATGTCCTATTGAACAGATTACAACTGCGTTATGCCCTATTGAACAGATTACAACTGCCTTATGCCCTATTGAACAGATTACAACTGCGTTATGCCCTATTGAACAGATTACAACTGCGTTATGCCCTATTGAACAGATTACAACTGCGTTATGCCCTATTGAACAGATTACAACTGCGTTATGCCCTATTGAACAGATTACAACTGAGCTGTCCCGTATTCAATAGTTTCCAACTGCGTTATGCCCTATTGAACAGATTACAACTGCGTTATGCCCTATTGAACAGATTACAACTGCGTTATGCCCTATTGAACAGATTACAACTGAGCTGTCCCGTGTTCAATAGTTTACAACTGAGTCATGCCCTATTGAACAGATTACAACTGAGTCATGCCCTATTGAACAGATTACAACTGAGATATACCCTAGTTAACCGATTACACCTAAATTATTCCCTATTCAACATATTACAACTGAGGCATGTCCTATTCAACAGATTGCAACTGAGGCATGCCACATTCAACAGATTACAACTGGAGCATGTCTTATTCAACAAATTACAACTGAATCATGTCCTATTTAAGAGATTACAACTGAGTCATGCCCTATTTAACATATTACACTGAAACATGCCGTATTCAATAAGTTACAACTATTCAACAGATTAGAACTGAGTCATGTCCTATTCCACTATTACAACTGAGTCATGCCCCATTTAACAGTTTACACCTGAGTCCAGCCCTATTCAACAGATTACAACTCAGTCATGCCCTATACAACAGATTACAACGGAGTTTTGCCCTATTCAACATATTACAGCTGTGTCATGCCCCACTCAACATATTACAGCTGTGTCATGCCCTACTCAACATATTACAGCTGTGTCATGCCCCACTCAACATATTACAACTGTGGCATGGCCTACTCAACAGATTACAACTGTGTCATGCTCCACTCAACATATTACAACTGTATCATGCCTCACTCAACAGATTACAACTGTGGCATGCTCCACTCAACAGATTACAACTGTGTCATGCTCCACTCAACATATTACAACTGTGTCATGCCCCACTCAACATATTACAACTATGTCATGCCCCACTCGACATATTACAACTGTGGCTTGCTATACTCAACAGATTACAACTGTGTCATGCCCCACTCAACAGATTACAACTGTGGCATGCCCCACTCAAAATATTACAACTGTGTCATTCTCCACTCAACATATTACAACTATCTCATGCCCCACTCAACAGATTAAAACTGTGGCATGCCCCACTCAACGTGTCATACCCTATTCAACATATTACAACTGTGTCATGACCCACTCAACATATTACAACTGTATCATGCTCTACTCAACATATTACAAATGTGACATGCCCCACTCAATTGATTACAACTTTCGCATGCCCCACTCAACATATTACAACTGTGGCATGCCCCACTCAACATATTACAACTATGGCATGCCCCACTCAACATATTACAACTGTGCCATGCCCCACTCAACATATACAACTATGGCATGCCCCACTCAACATATTACAACTGTGGCATGCCCCACTCAACATATTACAACTGTGGCATGCCCCACCCAACATATTACAACTATGGCATGCCCCACTCAACATATTACAACTGTGTCATGCCCCACTCAACATATTACAACTGTGGCATGCCCCACTCAACATATTACTACTGTGGCATGCCCCACTAAAAAGATTACAACTGTGGCATGCCCCATTAAACAGATTACAACAGTGGCATGCCCCACTTAACAGATTACAACTGTGGCATGCCCCACTGAACAGATTACAACTGTGGCATGCCCCACTGAACATACTACAACTGTGGCATGCCCCACTCAACAGATTACAACTGTGGCATGCCCCACTAAACAGATTACAACTGTGACATGCCCCACTGAACAGATTACAACTGTGTCATGCCCTTTTCAACAGTTTACAACTAAATCATGCCCTATTCAAGAGATGACAACTGAGTCAGGCCTTATTCAGCATATTACAACTGATTCGTGCCCTATTTATGAGATTACAACTGAGTCATGCCCTATTTAACATATTGCAACTGAAACATGCCGTATTCAATAAGTTACAACTGAGTCATGTCCTATTCAACCGATTACACCTGAGTCATGCCCCATTCAACAGTGTTCACCTCAGTCATACCCTATTCAAGAGATTACAACTCAGTCATGCCCTATTCAACATATTACAACTGTGTCATGCAACACTCAACTGATTACAGCTGTGGCATGCCCCACTCAACATATTACAACTTTGTAATGCCCACTAAACAGATTACAACTGTGGCATGCCCCACTAAACAGATTACAACTGGCATACCCCACTAAACAGACTACAACTGTGGCATCCCGCTGAACAGATTACAACTGTGGCATGCCCCACTAAACAGATTAGAACTGTGACATGCCCCACTGCACATATTACAACTGCGGCATGCCCCACTCAACAGATTACAACTGTGGCATGCCCCACTAAACAGATTACAACTGTGACATGCCCCACTGAACATATTACAACTATGTCGTGCCCTTTTCAACAGTTTACAACTAAATCATGCCCTACTTAACAGATGACTGAGTCATGCCGTATTCAACAGATTACAACTGAGTCAGGCCTTATTCAGTAGATTACAACTGAGTCATGCCCTATTTAACATATTACAACTGAAACATGCCGTAATCAATAAGTTACAACTGAGTCATGTCCTATTCAACCGATTACAACTGAGTCATGCCCCATTCAACAGTTTACACCCAGCCATGCCCTATTCAAGAGATTACGACTCAGTCATGCCCTCTATAACATATTACAACTGTGTCATGCAACACTCAACTGATTACAACTGTGGCATGTCCCACGCGACATATTACGACAGTGTCATGCCCCACTCAACATATTACAACTGTGGCATGCCCCACTCAACAGATTACAACTGTGGCATATACCCCATTCAACAGATTACAACTGTGTCATGTCCCACTTAACATATTACAACTGTGTCATGCCCCACTCAACAGATTACAACTGTGGCATGCCCCACTCAACAGATTACAACTATGTCATGCCCTATTCAACAGTTTACAACTAAATCATGCCCTATTCAACAGATTACAACTATGTCGTGCCCTTTTCAACAGTTTTCAACCAAATCATGCCCTATTCAACAGATTACAACTGAGTCATGCCGTATTCAACAGATTATAACTGAGTCATGCCTTATTCAACATATTACAACTGATTCGTGCCACATTCAACATATTACAACTGCGTCATGCCACATTCAACAGATTACAACTGAGGCATGCCCTATTCGACATATTACAATTGAGTCATGCCCTATTGAACAGATTACAACTGAGTCATGCCACATTCAACAGATTACAACTGAGTCATGCCCTATCCAACAGATTACAACTAAATCATGGCCTTTTCAACCTATTACAGCTGAGACAAGCCCTATTCAACAGTTTACAACTAAATCTTGCCCTATTCAACAGTTTACAACTAAATCTTGCCCTATTCAACAGTTTACACCTAAATCTTGGCCTATTCAACAGTTTACACCTAAATCTTGCCCTATTCAACAGTTTACAACTAAATCTTGCCCTATTCAACAGTTTACACCTAAATCTTGCCCTATTCAACAGTTTACAACTAAATCTTGCCCTATTCAACAGTTTACACCTACATCTTGCCCTATTCAACAGTTTACGACTAAATCTTGCCCTATTCAACAGTTTACACCTAAATCTTGCCCTATTCAACAGTTTACAACTAAATCTTGCCCTATTCAACAGTTTACACCTAAATCTTGCCCTATTCAACAGTTTACACATGAGTCATGCTACATTCAACAGTTTACACCTAAATCTTGCCCTATTCAACAGTTTACAACTAAATCTTGCCCTATTCAACAGTTTACACCTACATCTTGCCCTATTCAACAGTTTACAACTAAATCTTGCCCTATTCAACAGATGTACAACTGAATCATGCCCTATTCAACAGTTTACACCTGAGTCTTGCCCTATTCAACAGTTTACAACTAAATCATGCCCTATTCAACAGTTTACAACTAAATCTTGCCCTATTCAACAGTTTACAACTAAATCTTGCCCTATTCAACAGTTTACAACTAAATCTTGCCCTATTCAACAGTTTACAACTAAATCATGCCCTATTCAACAGTTTACAACTAAATCATGCCCTATTCAGCAGATTACAACTGAGTCATGCCATATTCAATAGATTACAACTAAGGCATATATTATTCAACAGATGACAACTGAGTCATCCCTTATTCAACAGATTACAACTGATTCGTGCCACATTCAACAGATTACAACTGAGTCATGCCCTCTTCAACAGATCCCAACTTAGTCATGTCACATTTAACAGATTACAACTCAGTCATGCCCTATTCGACAGTTTACCACTGAGGCCTGCTCGTATTCAACAGAGTTACAACTCAGTCATGCCCCTATTCGACAGTTTACCACCGAGGCCATCTCTATTCAACAGATTACAACTGAGCTGTCCCGTATTCAATAGTTTCCAACTACGTTATGTCCTATTGAACAGATTACAACTGCGTTATGCCCTATTGAACAGATCACAACTGCCTTATGCCCTATTGAACAGATTACAACTGCGTTATGCCCTATTGAACAGATTACAACTGCGTTATGCCCTATTGAACAGATTACAACTGCGTTATGCCCTATTGAACAGATTACAACTGCGTTATGCCCTATTGAACAGATTACAACTGAGCTGTCCCGTATTCAATAGTTTCCAACTGCGTTATGCCCTATTGAACAGATTACAACTGCGTTATGCCCTATTGAACAGATTACAACTGCGTTATGCCCTATTGAACAGATTACAACTGAGCTGTCCCGTGTTCAATAGTTTACAACTGAGTCATGCCCTATTGAACAGATTACAACTGAGTCATGCCCTATTGAACAGATTACAACTGAGATATACCCTAGTTAACCGATTACACCTAAATTATTCCCTATTCAACATATTACAACTGAGGCATGTCCTATTCAACAGATTGCAACTGAGGCATGCCACATTCAACAGATTACAACTGGAGCATGTCTTATTCAACAAATTACAACTGAATCATGTCCTATTTAAGAGATTACAACTGAGTCATGCCCTATTTAACATATTACACTGAAACATGCCGTATTCAATAAGTTACAACTATTCAACAGATTAGAACTGAGTCATGTCCTATTCCACTATTACAACTGAGTCATGCCCCATTTAACAGTTTACACCTGAGTCCAGCCCTATTCACCAGTTACAACTCAGTCCATACCCTATACAACAGATTACAACCGGAGTTTTACCCTATTCAACATATTACAGCTGTCATGCCCCACTCAACATATTACAGCTGTGTCATCCCCCTACTCAACATATTACAGCTGTGTCATGCCCTCAACATATTACAACTGTGGCATGGCTACTCAACAGATTACAACTGTGTCATGCTCCACTGTTATATTACAACTGTGTCATGCCTCATCATGAATTGCAACTGTGGCATGCTCCACTCAACAGATTACAACTGTGTCATGCTCCACTCAACATATTACAGCTGTGTCATGCCCCCACTCAACATATTACAACTATGTCACCCCACTCGACATATTACAACTGTGGCTTGCTATACTCAACAGATTACAACTGTGTCATGCCCCACTCAACAGATTACAACTGTGGCATGCCCCACTCAAAATATTACAACTGTGTCATTCTCCACTCAGCATATTACAACTGTGTCATGCCCCCTCAACAGATTAAAACTGTGGCATGCCCCTCAACGTGTCATACCCTATTCAACATATTACAACTGTGTCTGTGACCCACCAAACATATTACAACGCTGTCATGCTCTAACTCAACATATTACAAATGTGACATTCTTTACTCAATTGATTATAACATTGTGCTACTCTTTCTTCTGGCACATGTGTACTTGCTCAACATATTGCAAACTATGCTGCAACATTGCTAAGCATATTGCCCAACTGTGGCATGCCCCACTCAACATATACAACTATGGCATGCCCCTCAACATATTACAACTGTGGCATGCCCCTCAACACATATTACCAACTGTGGCGTGCCCCACCCAAGCATAGTACAACTATGGCATGCCCCACTCAGCATATACAACTGTGTCATGCCCCACTCAACATATTACAACTGTGTCATGCCCCACTCAACATATTACTACTGTGGCATGCCCCACTAAAAAGATTACAACTGTGGCATGCCCCATTAAACAGATTACAACAGTGGCATGCCCCACTTAACAGATTACAACTGTGGCATGCCCCACTGAACAGATTACAACTGTGGCATGCCCCACTGAACATACCAGCAACTGTGGCATGCCCCACTCAACAGATTACAACTGTGGCATGCCCCACTAAACAGATTACAACTGTGACATGCCCCACTGAACAGATTACAACTGTGTCATGCCTTTTCAACAGTTTACAACTAAATCATGCCCTATTCAAGAGATGACAACTGAGTCAGGCCTTATTCAGCATATTACAACTGATTCGTGCCCTATTTATGAGATTACAACTGAGTCATGCCCTATTCAACATAGTGCAACTGAAACATGCCGTATTCAATAAGTTACAACTGAGTCATGTCCTGTTCAACCGATTACACCTGAGTCATGCCCCATTCAACAGTGTTCACCTCAGTCATGCCCTATTCAAGAGATTACAACTCAGTCATGCCCTATTCAACATATTACAACTGTGTCATGCAACACTCAACTGATTACAGCTGTGGCATGCCCACTCAACATATTACAACTGTAAAATTTCACTAAACAGATTACAACTGTGGCGTACCCACTAACAGATTACAACTGGTATACCCCACTAAACAGACTACAACTGTGGCATGCCCCGCTGAACAGATTACAACTGTGACATGCCCCACTGAACACATTACAACTATGTCGTGCCCTTTTCAACAGTTTACAACTAAATCATGCCCTATTTAACAGATGACTGAGTCATACCGTATTCAACAGATTACAACTGAGTCAGGCCTTATTCAGTAGATTACAACTGAGTCATGCCCTATTTAACATATTACAACTGAAACATGCCGTAATCAATAAGTTACAACTGAGTCATGTCCTATTCAACCGATTACAACTGAGTCATGCCCCATTCAACAGTTTACACCCAGCCATGCCCTATTCAAAAGATTACAACTCAGTCATGCCCTCTATAACATATTACAACTGTGTCATGCAACACTCAACTGATTACAACTGTGGCATGTCCCACGCGACATATTACGACAGTGTCATGCCCCACTCAACATATTACAACTGTGGCATGCCCCACTCAACAGATTACAACTGTGGCATATACCCCATTCAACAGATTACAACTGTGTCATATCCCATTCAACAGATACAACTGTGTCATGCCCCACTCAACAGATTACAACTGTGGCATGCCCCACTCAACAGATTACAACTATGTCATGCCCTATTCAACAGTTTACAACTAAATCATGCCCTATTCAACAGATTACAACTATGTCGTGCCCTTTTCAACAGTTTTCAACTAAATCCTGTCTTATTCAACAGATTACAACTGAGTCATGCGTATTCAACATATTACAATTGAGTCATGCCCTATTCAATGATTACAACTGAGTTGCCACATTCAACAGATTACAACTGAGTCATGCCCTATCCTGAAGGTTTACAACATTCAACCTATTACAGCTGAGACAAGCCCTATCCTACAGTTTACAACAGATTACAACTGAGGCATGCCCTATTCGACATATTACAATTGAGTCATGCCCTATTGAACAGATTACAACTGAATCTTGCCCTATCCAACAGTTGACAACAGATTACAACTGAGTCATGCCCTATCCAACAGATTACAACTAAATCATGCCCTTTTCAGCTACCTATTAACAGTTGACAACTAAATCTTGCCCTGAGACAAGCCCTATTCAACAGTTTACAACTAAATCTTGCCCTATTCAACAGTTTACAACTAAATCTTGCCCTATTCAACAGTTTACACCTAAATCTTGCCCTATTCAACAGTTTACACCTAAATCTTGCCCTATTCAACAGTTTACAACTAAATCTTGCCCTATTCAACAGTTTACACCTAAATCTTGCCCTATTCAACAGTTTACAACTAAATCTTGCCCTATTCAACAGTTTACACCTAAATCTTGCCCTATTCAACAGTTTACACTAAATCTTGCCCTATGTTTACAACTAAATCTTGCATTCAACAGTTTACACCTAAATCTTGCCCTATTCAACAGTTTACAACTAAATCTTGCCCTATTCAACAGTTTACACCTAAATCTTGCCCTATTCAACAGTTTACAACTAAATCTTGCCCTATTCAACAGTTTACACCTAAATCTTGCCCTATTCAACAGTTTGCTAAATCTTGCCCTATTCAACAGTTTACAACTAAATCTTGCCCTATTACACTTAAATCTTGCCCTATTCAACAGTTGACAACTAAATCTTGCCCTATTCAACAGGTTGCACCTAAATCTTGCTAATTCAACAGTTGACACCTAAATCTTGCCCAATCCAACAGATTACAACTGAGTCTTGCTCTTTTCAACATTTACACAGTTTAACAAAATGAGTCATGCTACCACATTTAAAAATTCAGTTTACAACTGAGTCATGAGTCATGCCACATTCAACGGTTTGCAACTGAGTCACGCCACATTGAACAGTTTACAACGGATTTGTACCACATTCAACAGATTACAACTGAGTCATGCCACATTCAACAGATTACAACTGAGTCATGCCACGTTCAACAGATTACGACTGAGTCATGCCATGTTCAACAGATTACAACTCAGTCATGCCCTATTCGACAGTTTACCACCGACGCCTGTTCTATTCAACAGATTACAACTGAGTCATGCACTATTCAACAATTTACAACTAAATTAGGGCCTATTCAACAGATTACAACTGAGACATGCCCTAGTCAACTGATTACACCTAAGTTATGCCCTATTCAACAGATAACAACTGAGGCATGCCTATTTAAGAGATTACAACTGAATCATGCCCTATTTAACATATTACAACTGAAACATGCCGTATTCAATAAATTTTGCTTCAACAGTTTACACCTGAGTCCAGCCCTATTCAACAGATTACAACTGTGCCATGCCCTATTCAACAGATTACAACTGAGTCATGTTCTATTCAACAGATTACAGAATACAACTGTGTCATGCCCTATTCAACAGATTACAACTGAGTCATATTCTATTCAACATATAACAACTGAGTCATGTTCTATTCAACAGATTACAATACAACTGTGTCATGCCCTATTCAACAGATTACAACTGAGTCATGTTCTATTCAACATATAACAACTGAGTCATGCCCCTTCAACAGATTGTAGCTAAAACGAAATTAAAAAAGAATTGAGGCATGCCCCATTTAACTTGAGTCATGCATCATTTAACAGATTCTAGCTAGAATGGAAAGAAAAACTACAACAGAAACATTCGTTGATTCTAGCTAAAATGAAAATAAAAACATCAACTGAATCATGCTCCATTCAACAAATTCTAGTTGAAATGAAAATAAAAACATCAACTGAATCATGCCCCATTCAACATTTTCTAGCTAGCATTAAAAGAAGAACAACAACAACTGTGTCATTCACCTTTCAACAGATTACACCAGAGGCATGCCCCATTCAACACATTCTACCAAAAATAAAATAAAAACAACTGAGTCACGCCCAATTTAGCAGATTACCTCAGAGCCATGTCCCATTCAACAGATTCTAGCTAAAAATGAAAATAAAAAGATAGTGTGTTCTTATCAGAAATTTAAAAAGACTGATTGAAAGCTGCCAGGGTAAAGACTTACTATAGAAAACTGAAAATGCATATTATTTTCATATAACTTAAAATACTTTCTACGACTTAATGCTCGTGTTTCCTATTATATTGTGTTTTGTTTTGTTATTGTTAGACACTTTTTTAAACATTTCCTCTCCTCCCTCACCTCTAATTCTGTCATGCCGCCGCCGCCGCCGCCGCCGCCGCCGCTAATAACTCAAGCATGAAGATTTGATATCCGTGATGTTATCCTTTTTGTAACTTTATTTTTTTTTAGATATTGTGATTAATGGGTTGTTTTATGTGGACAGGACAATTACATAACATTTTTTTCACACCATTCCATCACTTACCCTCCTCTTATCCTACCCCCCCCCCCCCCCCCATCCCCAAAATCGTCCCTTTTTTCATCCATTCGTCTAGTTTTTTTTCTTTGCATTCAACTGTCAATCGGTCTCTCTGCCTGGTGTTTCACGCCGTTGCTACTTAACTGCAAAGAGTGGAGAGTGGAGAGGAGCGCACACAAGATTTTCTATGGAAGCACGTGCAGTAAACGCTCTTGGCACACAGCTTGGAATGGCGGTGAGCAAACTAGGGGGTCCTGGCGAGTCAATCATGTTTGTCAGCGGAGAAAGGCCGTGGACAGAATGCTTGGATGGTAGATCTACTATTGCAGTAGTGGCTCTATCAAACTGTTACTGTGGTTGCAGAAGTAGTAGTAGTAGTAGTAGTAGTAGTAGTAGTAGTAGTAGTAGTAGTCGCGTGGCTTCTTGTGCAAAAACAAAACGAAACAAAAAAACACAACCCAACAGGAGTGAACAACAAAAAACTAATCAAAAAAGAAGAAAAAATTCAAATCTTCTTTGTGACAAGGATTACGTAATAACTTATAATTACAATCAACGTTGATCTTATCTCGTTAAGTTAAAGGTGCTATCAAGTGTATATATTAAACGTTGATTTTGCTCTGTTGAGTTAGTTGTTGTTAAGTGTATATATTCAACATTGATCTTATCTCGTTAGTTTAAAAGGTGTTATAAAGTGTATGGTATATTCATAATCGATCTATCTTTCGTTTGGAAGATTTAAGTCGTAATAAAACGTATGGGTCCAATGTCAATCCTATCTGTTACGTTTTATCGTAATAAAGTGTATAATTATATTCAATATCAATCCTCTCTCGATGAGTTTATGGTAATAAAGTGTATAATTATATTCAAAGTCGATCCTCTCTTGTTGAGTTTATCGTAATAAAGTGTATAGTTATATTCAAAGTCGATCCTCTCTTGTTGAGTTTAAGTCGTAATAAAGTGTATGTTTTCAAAATCGATCCTCTCTTGTTGAGTTTAAGTCGTAATAAAGTGTATAGTTTCAAAATCGATCCTCTCTTGTTGAGTTTAAGTCGTAATAAAGTGTATAATTATATTCAAAATCGATCCTCTCTTGTTGAGTTTAAGTCGTAATAAAGTGTATAATTATATTCAAAATCGATCATCTCTTGTTTAGTTTAAGTCGTACTAAATTGAATGTATTCAAAATCGATCCTCTCTTGTTGAGTTTATCGTAAGAAAGTGTATGTATTCAAAATCGATCCTCTCTTGTTGAGTTTAAGTCGTAATCAAGTGTATAGTTTCAAAATCGATCCTCTCTCATTGAGTTTTTAAAATTGCGTAAAAACGTTTTGTTAGTTCTGGTTTTGGTTTTTTACGTTCTATATTGAACGTTAACATTAGGAGATCCAATATTCAAAATTTGAAATCTTTATCTTCTATTTTTCATGTTTTCAAATCGACGAATAAATGTACAGTTCTGGACTCTAAACTCATAAATCAGAGATATGTGACATATTTTAAAACATTCTGTATGCATTTATTAATCTAATCTCGACAAAGGAGATAATTTCAAACGTTCAAAGCAATTATAGTTTTGCTTCATCAGAGACAGTACCCAGTCCTTTTATGTAACATTGACATACAATTAAAGGATTACATACATTTGTCTCGGTATTTGGGACTTTTTCTAACGTTTTATTTATATTTGAATACAGAAAATTTTATACGATTGTATGTATAACACAAGTTGTTAAACATTTTCCACACGGTTTCTCTTATGTCCAAAGCTTGTATCAACTTATGGGACTATCTGTGTTTCAACTTGACGCTGTGATTTAGGAATGGCACTTTGAATTAAACGATTCGTGTTTTTCGGCTTCTTGAATTTGTGGTACACTGCTACATCAAAATATTGCAACATAAATTATTGCTATCCACTTATATACCTGAAATACATCATTGACGATTTCAAACAGTTGGACAATAGCGAACGTTCCAAACAGGTAAGTTGTCATGTCCAGTCCATATTGTTTGTTAAGTTACCATGTCAACCCTCCCAGATTTTGATTTCGATTTTAACCACATCCACAACTAAGGTGATTTCAGGAGATTTTTTGGTTGAATTTTAAATTTTTGCTCAGGACTGCCTGTGAAAGGATCTTTAACGTGCATAAAAATGTTGTGATCTACCGCGGGACCCTCCCTTTTTATCGTCCGTCTCCGATGGGACTAGGTGTTGATCCACCTACCTGGACCAGATGGTAGATTTCATTTTCTCAAAAAAACTCGAGAAAATTGTTCAACCCACCGCCAACCAGCTCAACCACACTAGAACAAGCCGTGACAAACCACTACTAACTACACTCTGGATCACACGAGTCCAAGCCGTGATAAACCACTACCAACCATTATGTCTCACTAGAACACTTTATGACAAAGTTACTAACACAAAAAATCTCACTAGAACAAGTGAAAACCACTACTAACTACACTATGCATCTCACTAGAAAAGGCATATCTGATATATAATAAATATGATATAATCACAAACAAACTTTAAAACCACTACTAACAAATGCATCTCACTAGAACAAGCCGTATCCACAGAACCATAGAAACTCACTAGAACAAGCCTTTATAAACCATTAACCAATTTACTATGCATTATAGAAATCTAATGATTAACCTTTAAACCACTTGCTTTATATAAATCTAATGATTAACCACTAATTTACTTGCATTATATAAATCTAATATTAACCACTACCAACTACACCTTAACCCACTAAAAATCTAATGATTAACCACTTAACTTTATTTGCTTCTATAAAAATCTACAAACTGAAGAGGGGTTTCACTCTAGAACAAGCCGTGATTACACTAGCAACAGACACACTAGTCATTCAAAATATGTGTTTGAACGATGTCAAACATTCATCAAAGTATGTGTTCAAACCACTGATGTTACTATGCATCTCACTAGATATCAACAGTGACAAAATGACTATTATAGTGTGCATAATAACAAGAACAAAATGACATTTTACTCCGCTTGCATTGACATCTTTACCATGACAAATGAGAAACACCTATGAGTGAATGAGAAAGCATGAATTATTACTAAAATAACATGTCACTCAGTTTTTCTGTTGTGACAAACAAAATTGTCAGCTTATGTCAACAAACACAATATAAACCTACCAACTCCAAGGCATCACTAGAACAAGCAGTCAAAACTATCTTTATCTTATCTCCCAAACTGAACAATGCAAACCGAAAACCAATACCAACCAACAAACAGGCATCTGACAACCACAAGCCTTTTTCCAAATGACTATATGATCCCAAAATTAATCAGACACTAGATATGCCGTCCAATCTACTTTTTAAACCTCATATGCTCCCACTTTCTTTAGTTGTCCAGTTTGTAAAACCACTCCAATTCAAAACATCAGATTACAGTCTTCAATGTAAACCACTACCAAGTACACTATGCATCACTAGAAGAAGAGTTGTTGAACCACTACCAACCACACTTATACGATTTTTGTGTACTAGAACATATTATTGAAACATTTTTCAACGACTTCTGTTAATCTCACTAGAACAATGCCAACTTGTCAAATATTACTACCAACACACGCCTATGAATTAGATTGAGTGACACTTTGAATTAAACCATTTTTGTGTTTCACTAGAACAAGCCTTTCATAAACGCACTACTTTTAAGTACATGTATTGCAAAAATAAGTTGAGACAAACACATCATACTTGATTTGATATGATTTGATTTACCCACATCTAAACCACTATCCAACCACATGATATGCCGGATTTTATATTGTTCCGTGACTGCCCACTAAAAGCCAAGGATCTTTATCACACTGAACAGAGGGTTGACAATCCCATTACAGGACCTCACTAGAACAGTGTAAACCTTGTCCATTTTCATCGTGCATCTCACTTGGATTATTGCGACTGCAACCTACCAAAAGGCGATACATATTTAATATTTGAACGTCAACATGGCGGGTTTTGCTTTCAAACCTTGAAGTGGAGAGGCTATATCATTTACTTTTTTTGATGCGACTACTTGGGTAGTTATAAATAGGTCACCTGTAATACATAAATAAGTAATTTGCACTCTTTATGACTACAACTGAGGATTGAGGTGCCATAGACAAAGTGTCCATCTCGATCAGAAAAAACTCGGATTTGGTTCGATTCGGATAAAATCTCGAAGGTTGTCCGGATCCAAACCTCCCCTTGCTGGACTCAGGGAAAACGGTTCAATCAAACATATCTGAGTAGCTAGAAGAATATTCGGATTTGGCAAAAAAATAATACCATAATAATAATAGGGGGTGCGAATAATAATAATAATAATAATAATAATAATAATAATAATAATAATAATAATAATAATAATAAGTGCGATAATAATAATCCAGGGTGCGATAATCGGATCCAATAATAATAATAAAAATAATAATAACGGATAAGGATGTTCATACTAATAATAATAATAATTATAGGTAGCTAGGTCTGTTTATTTAATAATAATAATAATAATAATAATGAATAAGAAAATTCCATATATAGGTAGCTAGGTCATTTAGATTCAATAATGACAGGTAAAATAATATAGGAATAATAATATTCAGAATAGCTAATAATAATAATAACTAGGTAGCTAGGTAATGTTCAGATCATGATATTAATAATAATTCAGAATAATATAAGCATGTCTGTAGACTGCCAAATATGTAATAATAATAATACTCAGCATCATAGGTAGCTAGGTCTAATAATAATAATAATAATAATAATAGATACGATATAGGTAGCTAGGTCTGTTCAGACAGATAAATAGGTAATCTGTTCATAAAATAGGTAGCTAGGTCTGTTCAGAAATACAGCCAATTATGTAGCTAGGTCTATTCAGATACGGTGAAAGTGATATAGGTAGCTAGGTCTGTTTCATGATTCTCTAAAGTAAACTTCTTCAGATAGCTAGGTCTATTATTCCGAAGAAACCGCCCATACAGGACCAGGGTCTATTTAGATTTAGCGAAAATAAAAGGGAAGATAGAAAGGTTCAAGGAGAATGAAAAGGAGAAAGAGACCTAGAAAGCAAGCACAGGAAAATTACATGAAGGTTGACACAAATTAGTCAATAGAAATGATGAAAAAGACCTAACCGTCACTTCCTGGTAAGGGTGTCGCTATTTCACTTTTACACAGCTTTGATGAGAATGCAAACATTTCTAAACTGCTCTCTGTTCGCCCAGTGGAAGGAATTCATCCCTCAAGTTCTTGGTGAAGAAGCAGAGGAGTAACGAACTGCTGCAATAACTTGTTTGAGCTGTTTGTTGCTTATTGGTTTTTTTTTTGGTTTTGTTTGCCTTTAGAAGGGTTTTTGCCTTTTTGTACAGTTAAGAAATACGTGGCTATGCATAGTGAAATATGCTGCTAATATTTTGCTGATGCTTTCCTGCCTGCTACTGCTTTCTTATAGTTCTTACTGCTGTTCTGAAGCTGCTAGAACAATAATAATAATAATAATCGTTTATCTATAATAATGGATAATAATAATAATTTGTATCTATAATCTTAGTAATAATAATACTATTAGTACATTTATTCTTTATCTATCATTCACTCTTTCTTTGATAACTATAGATCTATAAAATAAATATCATTGACACAATTACAGATTATATCCAAATCTCTCCCTTTTTACAGATCCTGCTATCTATCTAGTTACAATCCATCTAAAACACCAAAAGTTTAATAAACAGATTTCAAACTAAGTAAAAAAAACTCTCATTAAAAGTTTGGTCTCTAGATTATTTTAAAAAATTTGAAATGTCTGTCTTGCTTCTTGTTTTTCTGAAAGTCTTTCTCTCTGTTCCATAAAAGAGTCTCTGTCTGTCTGTCTGTTTTCTGTCTCTCTGCTCTTATAGTTGGCATGGTGATCAAGAGGGAATTTGATGATCTTAATTAATAATCCTTCGGATTGGTAAAAACTGACCAGCTCTTGTAAATAGGCTGTGGCAAGTCCATTTATTGTAACAATAACAAAGGATCTATCTATCTCCTTCTCACCTTTTATTACTTACTGGTAGCCAGTCTATTTTTTTTTATTTCACTGGCGAAATTCTGGCTCACTTTGTTTAGTTAAGGTTGCATTATCATCACCGTCTTTTTTTCATATTCTGAAGCTTTTTGTTTTTCTCTGAATCAAATATTTTTGTGCAGATGTTAAGCAATCTAGTTAATAATCTTTAGGTGTCTGACAGGATCAGTCCGGGCAAAAAAAATTCTATAAAATCAGAGATCTTTATGAGTAAATTTCAAATCAAATCAAATCACTTAATAGTGAAATCAACTTCAAATCAAATCATGTATCTGACTTTTATCAAAATCAAATCAAATCAATCAAATCATGGCTTGACCCTAGACCATGTTTGGAACCTGTTTTGCTTTCTTTTCTATAACTGTATTAAAACGAAACAAAAACAAAAAATTTAAAAAGACATTTCTTCTTTTCAAAATGCCGTTGATCAAGCTCTATAAATAAGCTATTTGTCACCCATGACAAGAATGAGTATTGTTCTTGTATAAATTACTGTATTTCAATCTATTTTTAAAACTCCATGCTTGTATTAGTATGTATATGTCATTTGACACGATATCGATGTGATATGATGTTCATATTATTATATATGATTTGTAGATCCGAATTATTATCAACCATGGCGAGATATCTCTACTTTAATCATTTTTAAGGTATCTAAAATCATCGCCATGGTGTTTGTCTTCTATTGGTAGATTAAATTGACAGACAATAGATAAAACCCCCAAATAGAAAGCAAACTGTACATAGATCGACAGAAAGACCCCAAACCTCCACTTTTTCATTCAGAGAGTTGAAACATACATAGATCATTCATGGATCCAGAAACAAAGATAGATAGAATCCCAATAAGAACAAATAGCAAAAAGATAGATAGATAGATAGATAGATAGATAGTCCAAGAACAAAGAAAATAATCATAAAGACAGACATGAAAGATAAGAAAATCCAAGCATGGCGCCCAACTGCAAAAAGAAGATAGAAACTGTTCTGATGCAAAAATAGATAGAAACACATTCTGATCAATAGAAACATCATGTTATATATTATCCTTCTACATACATCTCTAGATGGATCTCTAGATCTCTAGATAGATAGATAGATAGATAGATAGATAGATAGATCTCTCTCTAGATAGATAGATAGATAGATAGATCTCTAGATAGATACACAGATAGATAGATAGATAGATAGATAGATAGATAGATAGATAGATAGATAGATAGATAGATAGATATATAGATCCCCCAGATAGATAGATATCTCTCCCTCTCTCTTTCTCTCTATTTATTTTTCTCTCCCCCCCCTCTCTCTCTCTCTCTCTCTCTCTCTCTTTCTCTAGATCTCTCTCTAGATCTCTCTCTAGATCTCTCTCTCTCTCTCTAGATAGTCATACATAGATAGATGGATAGATAGATAGATAGATATATGTGGGCAATAGCGTTTCGTCGAGTTATTTTCTTTATTTTTCTTCAGATAATAAGGTATATGGTTTACTGTTCATAAAGAATATGTTAAACTTCCATTCAGATAGATTTCGCCATAGATAGATCGATAGATAAATAAGTGATAGATAGATAGATAGATAGATTAGATCGATAGACACATTTTGGTTTTAAAAACGATAGTGTTTAGATCCCAGACCCTGCCACACTCACAGTAGTAATAGATAGATAGTAAACTTGGTTTCGACAGATAGGTCTTTTAGATTTTGTGCTGGAGAGAGACCAATATTTTACCTTGATAGATAGATCAGATAGATAGTCTAGATACATAGATAATGAGAGATACGTTCGCTATCTCAGTTGACAGAAAGATAGATCCATTCATAGTGACCATTTTGAGGACTCTAGATAATATAGGCGATAAATAGATCATATATAAATTGCCTGTGCTAATCGATATTAGATAGATAGACTGGTTGATAGTAACGTCATAGATAAATAAAGCAGCTTTGCTTTCCCGATAGATAGATAGATAGATAGATAGATAGATAGATAGATAGGTCGATATATAGATGTCATAAATAGCTTCTTAGATTGGATACATCGAGATGAATGGAATACATAATACATACAAATCATTGCTTTAGTATACATGTTCAATTGACTGTCTTTTATTCATACATATTCTGTGAATTTAAGTGCGAGGTTGCCTAAGAATTGTGTTTAGGGATCTTTTGAGGTAGATAGATAGACCAGATAGATAGGCAGAAGTTAGGGTCAATGTTCGTGTGTATCCCTTTAGGCAGGTTTCGCGATAAAGTGGATATTTGTTCAAGTTGGATACATTCGGCATGCAGGTCAGACATTAAGTAGATCTTTGTTGGATAAAAGATCACATCGAACAAGTAGATCAATATGAGAATATGAGATGACATGCTGAAGTAGATATTCGTTGAGAGAAATCACATTCAACATGTTACGTTAAAGTGTGTATTTTTGGACAGACATCAGACATTGATCAGACAGATCAGACAAAGACAGAAACACAGAGAGAATTTTTCTGTGGATTACATTTGAGAGAGAGAGATCTTTGATAAAGTTGATCTTTGGTGGTCTAGTTCTCCTTGGGCATGTAGGTCACGCAAAAGAAAGATCTTTGAGATTGTATAGCAGAGAGGGGGGGAGGAGTAAATCAAATGTTGAGAGAGAGAGATTCGAGAGAGTATAGATTCGGAGGTAAAGAAAATGTTGAGAGAGAGAGAGAGAGAGAGATCAGTTCAGAGAGAAATCAAATGTTGGAGTAGATCTTTGTTGAGAGTATATCAGTTCAGCATGTAAATCAAATGTTGAGAGTTGATCTTTTGTTGAGAGTATATAACGTTCAGAGAAAATCAAATGTTGAGTTGATCTTTGTTGGTATATATCACGACAGACATGTAAATCAAATGTTGAGAGTAGATAGAGTTGAGAGAGATATCACATTCGAGAGAGAGAGAGGTGTCTTATTAAATGTTGGAGTAGATCTTTGTTGTTGTATATCAAGTTCAGCATGAGATATATATAAATGTTGGAGTTGATCTTTGTTGGTATATATCATTTACCTTCTATTTATGTAAATCAAATGCTGGAGAAGAAGAAGAAGAGGTGGTGTAGATCGAGAGAAAAGGGAGAGAAAGAGAAAGAGAGATCTTTGTTGTTGTATATCACAGAACATGTAAATCAAATGACAGAAGAAGAAGACAGAAGAACAAGTATATCAGAAGAAGAAGAAGAAGAAAATGAAGAAGAAGAAGAAGAAGAGGAAGAGAAGAAATAGATTCGAGCATGTAAATCAAGAAGAAGAGTAGATCTTTGTTGTTGTAGATCAAGAAGATGTAGAAGAAATGAGAAGAGAGAGAGAAGAAGAAGAAGAAGATCACGACAGACAGAACAAGAAGACAGAATCAAAGACAGAGACAGATCTTTATTGTCTAGATCACGTTCAGAAGAAGAATCAAATGTGCGTAGAAGAGAAGAAGACGAATGTTGTTCAGCATGTAAATCAAATTTGGACCCCAGATCTGTTCAAGTTGTAAACGAAGTTCAACATCGATCAAATGTTGAAGTAGATCTTTGAACAAGAAGATCACGTTCAAACAACTAAATCAAATGTTGAAGAAGTGAAGAAGAAGAACGGAAGAAGAAGAAGAAGAAGAAATAAGATCAAGTGATCTTTGTTTGTTTGATCACATTGCCTTCAAGTCATGATAATAATCTTTGTTGTTGTCATCGCTAGAAGAAAATATGTTTTTTTTTTAAGAAGAAGCGGATATAATATCACGTCCTACTACTTACTGCTCAAATGTTGTAAGAAGATCTTTTAAGTAGAAGACGAAGAAGAAGAAATCAAATCCGGAGTAGAAGAAGACGCAGGTGCGCCATCTAGAAGAAAAGATACGCCTCACTCTCTTTCTTGTTGTTATAAAACTAGTGCTGAAGTTGAATTGAAGATGTTGAGCGTTATGGCTTTGTGAAGAAGAAGAAGGCGTGACAGAAATCCAAAGTTGGAATAGCCTAACGAACTGATGGCACTGATGACATCGTAAATCAAGAAGTTTAGTTAATATTTGTTCAAGTTTTAACAGAAGCATGAATCAACTTTGTTTTTAAGCTTCAAGTGTATCTCGGTAAGAAGAAGATCGAGAAGATATAAGTAGATTGATCAAGTAATCGAATCTGATTTTTAGCGGTCAAGAAGTAGACCGTCAAGAATGTGTTATCAATCTAGAAGAATTAAGAAGAAGAAGAATAAATTTTTTGAAAGAAAAAAAAAGTTGGTATTTCTTGTATCAATTTTAAGACCAAATCTAGAAGAAGAAGAAGTGTTAATCAGTTGTGCGTGAAGAAAAGTTCATTTTGTCTAGATGAAGTTATTGAAAACCTAGAAGTATTGAAGAAGAAGATTGTAAATGTGTTGCCAGAAGAAAACGTGTTATGTTTCTTCTTGAAAAAGAAGAAGAAGAAGAAGAAGATCTCTCTATCATCAATCTAGGACAATTCTGTATAGCGTGAATAAGATCAAGAAGAAGAAGAAGAAGAAGATGGAAGAAGTTAATATGTTAATCGATCATCATATTAGAAAAAGAGAGAAAAGAAGAAAAAGAAGAAGAGGAAGAAGAAGAAGAAGAAGAAGAAGAAGAAGAAACAGAAGAAGAAGAAGAAGAGAAGAAGAAGAAGAAGAGAAGAAGAGAAGAAGAAGAGAAGAAGAGAGAAGAGAGAAGAGAGAGAGAGAGAGAAGAGGAAGAAGAAGAGGAAGAAGAAGAAGAAGAAGAAGAAGAAGACGAAGAAGATGAAGGAAGAAGAAGAAGAAGAAGACGAATAAGAAGAAGAAGAAGAAGAAGAAGAAGAAGAAGAAGAGAAGAAGAAGAATGATGAAGACGTAGATGAAGAAGAAGAAGAAGATGAAGAAGAAAAAGAAAAGAAGAAGAGAAGAAGAAGAGGAAGAAGAAGAAGAAGAAGAAGAAGAAGAAGAAGAAGAAGAAGAAGAAGAAGAAGAAGAAGAAGAAGAAGAGTAAGAGGAAGAAGATGAAGAGGAAGAAGAAGCACAAGAAGAAGAAGAAGAAGAAGAAGAAGAAGAAGAAGAAGAAGTAGAAGAGGAAGAAAGAATAAGATTAGTAGGAAGAAGAAGAAGAAGAAGAAGAAGAAGAAGAAGAAGAAGAAGAAGAAGACACAATGAAGTACAAATAAACACAGTATATTGGAAAGGAGAAATGACTTGATTGTCATCTGTTTTGTCCAATAAGTTTAATGAAACGTTAGTACGTGGGTTTGGCCAGACTGCCTGAGACCGCATTCGCTGCGCTGTTACTGCAAGCAACCAATAACTCCTCGATGACCAGGACTGCTAGCTGATGACTGCTTCTTCTGCCTTGTTCTTCTTCTTCTTTTTCTTCCTCTATCCACTAACTGTCCTACGTTATCATTTAGGAGGACCTTTTTCATTCTCTCCACCTCCCCCTCCCCACCACCCCCCGCCATTCGTCTCATCATTACACTGTCGTATTTCAAGCTAGTTCCTTGTCCAAGCCTGTTTTTCTATTCGCACGTTTAAGGCAATCAAGCAAGGACGATTTTGCCAATTACCAGCACGAACTATATATATGAATGGTATCGGATTGTTGTTGGTTTGGGGGGGGGTGGGGGGGGGTTGGTAGGAGGGGGGTTTCTTCCTCTTTCGATCATTGTCACCATCACCATCATCCTCTTCCTTCATAATTCATCCACCATCCATCATCATCATCATTCATCTTCATCATGAGTTATCAACAATCATCATCATCATCATCCTCATTATCATCATCGTCATCATCATCACCATCAACATTCATCATCATCATCATCCTTTCAAGAAGGTCACTTTTGATTCGAGTATCTTACTTTATCAATGGTTTAATATTATGATCTAACATATAACTAACGTTACCCAAAGCGCAATGAGTTCAGATTGTTGATGTATTGCACAGCCATCAAACTTGGTGTACCTTTACACTGTAGTTAGGTTTGATTTAATTTGGATTGTACCAAAATCTACAACTTCCTAAAGTGACGTGATCTCAATTAGTTTTTGGTAGAATTTTGTTTTATTATATTTCGCCCACATAGAACCACAAACTAATAGTCTCTGCTCTTAAAAAAATAAACTAACTTTGTCTTTTGTTTATTATTTGTTCATAACTATATTATTATTATAGGAATATAAACTACTCTACGGAATCGGGCTGTGTCGTAATTTTAATCTAGCTTTCGGCTTTTATTAACCTCATACACAAGTATTCATAACTCCTTATTATACCCTTGTGAACTTGCATACGGATATTTGTTGTTATTCGTATTTGGTCATTTATTGGACGTTGATACTTCTTAACCTTTTCTTTTGAAAAGTCCACGCAACACATTTTTTGACCAAATGCTATCGCCTTCCAAATAATATACAATAGAAGCAAAACAAGCGGGTATTTTCTACGCTTATAATACTAATACACTCCACCATTTGACAGATATCATACGTTGTCGGGGTTTCGAAAGCCGCAAAAATGTGATTTTTTTTCAGTTGATGAGGGTCCTAAATGTTTTATTTGTAGCTTATCCTCAGGCTTCAAACTTTGGCTGTTTTGTAATACGAAAATATATCTCCTTCTTTGTATTACTTTAATAAACACAGTAATTACAGTAATTTTATAGGCACACATATTTTTACATTATAAACGTATCCACACACGATTAAGGGTTCTACAGCAACAAGTACCATGTCATTATCGGTGATGGTCGTTTGTAATTAGATCTAACAAACATCAATTAGCGACTAGGCAGCTGAGCTGCTCTAGAGCATTAATAGGAAAGTTTTCAATATTTTTTCAATTCTTGAAAATATTTGAATTTTTAAAAGTTAAAGGTACGATATTAAATATAAAAAAACTGTATATTTATAATTGATATGGAGTATTTTTATTGATGTAATTCATAAAAATGTTAATATACATGAGCCAAGACTGAAAGATTAGGGGCTTAATGTTGTAAGACCAAAACGAATGAAAATAAATACATGCATGGGGCTAGTGTTTTCATTCACGAGCCATGCGCCCACCATACATCATGGACACTGAGCCGAAATGTCCCTAACCGTCTCAACCTCCACGTGTGGAAGTGAGGAGACTCAGGG
>JAXRKP010002957.1:0-29627 GCA_037039925.1 Doris montereyensis | reverse complement strand
TATGTATCTATCTATCTATGTATCTTTCTAATTAACTATCTATCTATGTCTATATATCTATCTATCTATTTATCTATCTATCTATCTATCTATCTGTATATCTATCTATCTATCTATCTATCTATCTCTCTATCTATCTATCTATCTATCTGTCTATCTATCTATCTATCTATCTATCTATGTATCTATCTATCTATCTATCTATCTATCTAACCATCTATCTATACATGTATCCATCGATCTATCTATCTATCTATATATATATATGTATCTATCTATCTATCTCTGTTTCTTTGAAACCATCTTGATGTTTATCAATATTATCTATTATAAACACTTAATGATGTATTTCATTTCTCTTGCCAGTAATTTGCTTCTGGCTCCATCATTGATGTATCATCGTGCTGTTCCTCAATTTATCTTTGTCACTTTCATTAATTGTTTTTAGTGTTAATCATTGATTTGTCTTCCTTTTTGTTCATTAATTGGTCTTTGTCTTGTTCATTAATTGTGTATTCGTTATGTTAATTAACTTATCTTTATCTTGTTCCGTCTGTTGCGTTTGTGTCATTCATTTATTTGTCTTTTTCCTTTTCTATAATATATCTTAGGCTGTTCATTGACATGTCTTTGTCCTTTTCTATAATATACCTAGCCTGTTCATTGACATGTCTTTGTCCTCTTCTATAATGTATGTTAGCCTGTTCATTGATATGTCTTTGTCCTGTTCTATAATGTATCTTAGCCTGTTCATTGACATGTCTTTGTGCTGTTTGTATAATATATCTTAGCCTGTTCATTGACATGGCTTTGTGCTTTTCTATAATATATCTTTGCCCGTTCATTGCCATGTCTTTGTCCTGTTCTATAATGTATGTTAGCCTGCTCATTGATATGTCTTTGACCTATGCATTAATGGTGTTTTATCAGTCATGTTTATTAATGTGTCTCTGTTTTCTTGTTCATTGACGCATCTTTGTCTTGTTCATTAATGTTGTGTCTTCTTTGTTTTTTTCTTCCAGACGTGGTTGCAAAACGTGATAATGGGTCGATTCAATGAAAAAGACAAAAAAAACAGCTTTTACCTACCTGTTACGAGCCGAACGCACCTGTTGTAAAAAGTGTACCGAGTTCAGGTCGAGCAGTTATACAGGTAAATCAACAATACCTAGTCTTATCAGGATGCACATCCTTTGGACGTATTGGGATGCACATCCTTTGGACGTATTGGGATGCGCATCCTTTGGGCGTATTGGGATGCATCCTTTGGACATATTGGGATGCGCATCCTTTGGACGTATTGGGATGCACATCCTTTGGACGTAGTGGGATGCGCATCCTTTGGACGTAGTGGGATGCGCATCCGCTGGACATTGGGATGCGCATCCTTTGGACATAGTGGCATGCGCATCCTTTGGACATAGTGGGATGCGCATCCTTTGGACGTAGTGGGATGCGCATCCTTTGGACGTATTGGGATGCGCATCCTATTGAAGCGCATCCTTTGAAGGTATTGGGATGCTCATCCTTTGGACGTATTGGGATGCGCATCCTTTGGACGTATTGGAATGCACATCCTTTGGACGTAGTGGGATGCGCATCCTTTGGACGTAGTGGGATGCGCATCCATTGAACGTAGTGGGATGCGCATCCTTTGGACGTAGTGGGATGCGCATCCTTTGGACGTATTGGGATGCGCATCCTTTGGACATAGTGGCATGCGCATCCATTGAACGTAGTGGGATGCCCATCCTTTGGACGTACTGGGATGCCCATCCTTTGGACGTAGTGGGATGCGCATCCTTTGGACGTAGTGGGATGCCCATCCTTTGGACGTACTGGGAGGGGGATCTTATCCATTTGTATAAAATTGTTCATAACATAGATAATATTGATTAAAGATCATTTTCAACTATTTTCATGTAAATTTTACTCGGGAAGATTCATATAACTGGAAATTCTACTTCTGTGAGACTTATTTTTTTCATTATACGAACAGTCAAATTATGGAATAATTTACTGTTCAAAACGAAATAGGCAAACAGTATTAATTCTTTTAAAAATGACATTGATATGGATCTCTGTAATTTGAAATATTTGTTTGATGAAAGAATGCGCATTGTGCTTATTGGGTACTATATGTTAAATCATTAAAACAAACTCCGTGATTAATTTGGATGTATGTAAATTTCAAAGGTCATTAATGATCTATAATATAGCCCCTGAAAAGATATGATATACACATACATGCATACATACATACATACATACATGCATACACACATACGTACATGTATACACACATACATGCATACATATACACATACATACGTACATACATACAAACACACATACATACATACATACACACACATACATGCATACATACATGCATACATACATACATACATACATGCATGCATGCATACACATACATGCATACACATACATGTATACACACATACATGCACACACATACATACATACATACATACACTCATACATACATACATACATACATACAGACAGACATACATACATACATGCATGCATACACACATAAATGCACGCACATACATACATACATATGCATACACATATACATGCACACACATACATACATACATACATATATACATACATGACTACACACATACATGCATACACACATATATGCACACACATACATACATAAATACATGCACACATGCATGCATACACACATACATACATGCACACATACATACATGCATACACACATACATACATGCATACAGACTCATACATGCATACAGACACATACATACATAAATACATACATACATACATACATACATACATATACACATACATACATACATGCAAACACATACATATATGCATACAGACACATACATGCATACAGACACATACATACATAAATAAATACATACATACACACATACATACACACATACATGTATAAATATATGGATACATACATACATTCACACATACATACGGACGTACCCACAAACAGACACACGTACATACATGCATACATACATACATAGGTACACACATATATACAAACATACACACACATACATACATTCCTTGCTGCTGCTGAGCTGATTATCGTCACGATCATCATCGTTATCCACCTTCCGCCTTCACTACCACCATCCTCGCTCACCAACACCATGCACATCCGTGCCATCATCATCATCGTCATTATCACCATCATCATCGTCTTCATTGTAATCACCGTCACCATTATCATCATCATCATCATTATCGTCACCATTATCATCATCATCATCATTATTACCGTCATCATTATCGTCACCATCATCATCATCATCGTCATCGTCTCCATCATCATTATCATTATCACGAGTGTCATCAGCATCATCATCATCATCATCACCATCATCACCTTCATCATCATCATCATCATCATCATCATCATCATCATCATCACCGTCATCACCTTCTTCATCCACTCATTTTTTGTCTTGTTGACAACATGGAAACGAACTCTTCCCTCATATCCCCCCCCCCCCCCAGTTTTCCCTTTACACCACATCCCCACACCCCAACTCTCTCCCTCCACCTCACACACACACATACACACACCGACAGACACACACACACACACCGACACACACACACCGACAGACACGCACACACACACACACACACACCGACAGACAGACACACACACACACCGACAGACACACACACACCGACAGACACACACACACACACCAACAGACACACACACACGCCGACAGACACACACACACACACACCGACACACACACACACCGACAGACACACACACACACACATACACCGACAGACACCTCACTGACCTTTCTATTCTTACCATCACCAGGTGGCGTGTTTTACCTGGAAGTCAACGACATTATTTCGATCAGCGTCAGCGCGCCTTCAGTCGTAGTCAATGACGTAGCGAACAACTATCTGGGTTTGTTTCTAGTGGATGGTGTCAACTCGCTCCCCGCCTCCCACCCCATCGTACTCATTGACAAAGCGAACAGCAGCTAGCTGGGTTTGTTTCTAGTGGATGGTGTCAACTCGCTCGCCGCCTTCCACCCCCATCGTACTCATTGACAAAGCGAACAACTATCTGGGTTTGTTTCTAGTGGATGGTGTCAACTCGCTCCCCGCCTCCCACCCCCATCGTACTCATTGACAAAGCGAACAGCAGCTACCTGGGTTTGTTTCTAGTGGATGATGTCAACTCGCTCACCGCCTCCCACCCCCATCGTACTCATTGACAAAGCGAACAGCAGCTAGCTGGGTTTGTTTCTAGTGGATGATGTCAACTCGCTCACCGCCTCCCACCCCCATCGTACTCATTGACAAAGCGAACAACAGCTAGCTGGGTTTGTTTCCAGTGGATGATGTCAACTCGCTCCCCGCCTCCCACCCCATCGTACTCATTGACAAAGCGAACAACAGCTAGCTGGGTTTGTTTCCAGTGGATGATGTCAACTCGCTCCCCGCCTCCCACCCCCATCGTACTCATTGACAAAGCGAACAACAGCTACCTGGGTTTGTTTCCAGTGGATGATGTCAACTCGTTCACCACCCCATCCTCCCGAACAACAGCTACATCTAGTACTCATTGACAAAAAGCGAACAGCAGCTACCTGGGTTTGTTTCCAGTGGATGATGTCAACTCGTTCACCACCCCCATCGTACTCATTGACAAAGCGAACAACAGCTACCTGGGTTTGTTTCTAGTGGATGATGTCAACTCGCTCACCGCCTCCACCCCATCGTACTCATTGACAAAGCGAACAGCAGCTACCTGGGTTTGTTTCCAGTGGATGATGTCAACTCGTTTACTAGCTCATGCCAGCCGACATCCAATCTCTTCCGGTCCTTGTCTATACTCTTTCTTCAAGTGTCCCGTGGCCTGTCCTGGTTGTGTTATCATCCCTGCGGATTCCATTGTAATCCTCCTCTTGTTCATTTATGACAGTGGAATATTGTGATTAATTCCAGATAAGGACGAACAAAATTCAAACTATTATGTCATGCAAAAATTGCAATGTAGGCAAGCCAATCACACAAGCATTGCTACTCATTTCAAACAGCATAAATATACAACAGTCTGTGTATTTGTCTATCTGCTTGTCCGACCGTCTGTCTGTTTGCTTATACGTCTATATTTTGATTTATATGTTTTTTTGTATCTATCCATCTTTATATGTCTTGTTAACTCTATAACTATCTATCCATCTATCCATCTATATATCTATCTTTTTATGTCTATTTATCTATTTATTTATATATCTACCTATCCATCTATTTATCTATCTATCTTTTTAACTGTCAATTTTTCTCTCTCTCTATCTATCTATCTATCTATCTATCTATCTATCTATATATCTATCTATCTATATATCTATCTATCTATCTATCTATTTATCTATCTATCCATCTATCTATCTATCTATCTATCTATCTATATATATATATATATATATATATATATATATATATATATATATATATATATATATATATATATATATATATATATATATATATATATATATATATATATATATATATATATATATATATATATATATATATATATATATATATATCTATCTATATATTTATATATCCATCTATCCATCTGCCTATCCATCTTTCAATCTATCTTTCAATCTGTCTATCTATTTATCTTTCATCTATCTATCTATCTATCTATCTATCTATCTATCTATCTATCTATCTATCTATCTATCTATCTATCTATCTATCTATCTATCTATCATCCCAAATGATAAAAATGCATTGATAGAGACATGGTTACATGGACCCAACGACGTTGATGATACTTTTTTTAGATTTGGAATAATTTGGAACATTATATCGAACAGACAGAACAACCGACTCTTGCAAAATGTGTGGAGAAGGAAAAGAGATGGTGTAAAACTGTTGACATACGAGAACAAAACCCTGCAATGATGATATGTATGTCTATCAGTCAGCCTTCGTCCTTTCTACCCCCCCCCCCCTCAGCTTTTCGTAACTGTCCTTTATACCAATCCGAAAGTTAGTCCCACCCGAGACTATCTAAGACAACTACGGGACAGATTAGACGTAATTTCCCCCCTCCCCCTCCCCCCCCAATGTTTTCTTGGAGACTTCAATCACACAGTGCATTGAGGAACACTCTTAACTAACACCTACACACGCAGTACGTCTCGTGCCAAACTCATTTCAACAGAACTCTTGATCTTTGCTTTTGCTCTGTGCTATCTGTCTTCATTTCTATTATTATTATTATTATTATTAGTAGTAGTAGTAGTAGTTTTAGTAGTAGTAGTAGTAGTAGTAGTAGTAGTAGTAGTAGTAGCAGCAGTAGCAGTAGTAGTAAGTAGTAATAGTAGTAGTAGTAATAGTAGTAGTAATAGTAGTAGTAGTAGTAGTAGTAGTAGTAGTAGTAGTAGTAGCAGCAGCAGTAGTAGTAGTAGTAGTAGCAGTAGCAGCAGTAGTAGTAGTAGTAGTAGTAGTAGTAGTAGTAGTAGTAGGCCACCCATTGGGACAGCTGACCATAAATGTGTTCTTTTTACTTTCAACATATAAACTTGTCTAAAAGTAAAAGTGTGAACACCAGACAGCATAGCTTCCCTTCAGGGTTGCTTTGAATGCACTAACTGAGATGAGGTCTATAATAGCTGTTCAAAGTCTTAGCGAACTAACCCAAACTATTTTGGATTATATTTCATTTTGTTTTGAACATGGTATACCCAAAAAATAAGTGACCATATTCCCAAATAACAAGCCAAGGGTTAGCAAAGAGTTAAAAGAATTCTAAAATAATAAGAAAATAGCTTTGTTTTTAATTGGAAATCTATTTGAAAAGACATCAGTTAACAAATAAGTTAAGTTAGCCATAAAACACGCATTCATATTTTAGATGGCTTTGATGAAGAATTATTACCCGACTCCTTCAATACATTTTCCCCTCGTGTCGAGAATAAATAAAATACTACCAACATTGTCAGTAGCATAACAGATTCTTTACACTATTCAGAATCACTAACTATTGAACAAAAGTCAGGGAATGAACTTCTCAAAAAGATCAAACAACCAAAAGCCCTGGCCCGGACGGTATCTGTGTGAGAATTCTAAGATTTTGTGCAGACCAGCTCAGTGAAGTTCTGCAATATCACTTTCAATTTTCATCTGATTCATGTTTTGTACCATACATATTGAAAGAGTCGTTAATGATCCGAATGCCCAAATTAAACAAATCAAAAACATTAATAGATTTCAGCCTAGTTGCTCTCACATATATTGTAATGAAAACATTGGAAAAAAATAAATCAGATCACATATATTAATTATTGTGTGGAAAGAGTTACATCCTCTTCAGTTTGCTTATCGACCATGCAGAAGTGTTGATGATGCAAACATGTTTATTTTAGATACATTGTACAACCATTTTGTAAAAAACCAGACAGTCATACCAACATATTATTTGCCGATTTCAATTCTATTGCAATACCCTCCCCCCTACCACCCCACCCAACCACATATCTTAACTGACAAACTGATTGATAATTTCAAATTAGCCTCCCTACTGGTATTATGGATATCAGATTTTCTCACCAACAGATCACAACTGGTTTTAATAAACAAACCTACGTCTGAAGCGACAAAAACCAATATCACATTTCCACAACGATGTGTTCTATCGCCTTTACTTTTTATGCTATATACCAACGACTGCAGAAGCAATTATGAAAATAGATTTATCGTTAAATTTGCTGATGACAGTGCGTTGCTATCCTTGATGGTTGAATCAGAACACAAACATGGTACTGTACTGTACTGTACTGTACTGTACTGTACTGTACTGTACTGTACTGTACTGTACTGTACTGTACTGTACTGTACTGTACTGTACTGTACTGTACTTCATGAATTTGTCAAACATTGCGAAGACCCTTGCATCGAGCTAAATTTGCAAATAACAAAGCAAATGACAATTGACTTTAGACGAAAACAAACCCCCATTATCCGTGGAACGAAAATTGGAAATGTAAATGATTATAAATATCTAGGCACGGTCTCTGATGATAAATTAAATTGGAAATGTAAATGATTATAAATATCTAGGCACGGTCTCTGATGATAGATTAAATTGGAAATGTAAATGATTATAAATATCTAGGCACGGTCTCTGATGATAGATTAAATTGGAAATGTAAATGATTATAAATATCTAGGCACGGTCTCTGATGATAGATTAAATTGGAAATGTAAATGATTATAAATATCTAGGCACGGTCTCTGATGATAGATTAAATTGGAAATGTAAATGATTATAAATATCTAGGCACGGTCTCTGATGATATATTTTGGAAATGTAAATGATTATAAATATCTAGGCACGGTCTCTGAAAAATTGTGAATAGGTTTGTAAGAAAGCCCAACAACGTATACATTTTCTTCGAAAAATCAGTTGTTGCTCTGTCAATAGGAACATCTTAGAATTATTTTATAAATCTTTCATTGAAATTGTATTGTCGTTCTCCATTGTTTGCTTGTACCGGAACGCATTGTGTAAGAACAAAAATAAACTTCATAAGGTTGTCGATTTGTGTTCACGAATCATTAATGAGCGTCAAAGGAGTCTAGGTTCATTTTGTTACCAACAAACAACGAAGAAGGCATATACGATCTTGGATGACAGAGATCATGCACTATTTTGTAAATTTGAAAGCTTAAAATCAGGAAGGCGGTATCGAAGCCCATTGAGCAGAACAAATCGATACCGTTTTTCCTTCATTCCATCTGCCATCAAGATTAATAAATAAGATTCAAGAGAAATGATAACTCTACATAAATATTTAATCACGTTTTTTCCTTAGCACTGGTTCATTATTATTTTCTTCTTTCGCTCTCTCTCTCTCTCTCACTCTTGATAATACAAGTTGTACCTCTTGTGCATGTGTTGTTACAATGTATTTGTGTTATATGAAGCATCCCTGCTTTGCGGTACTTTGTCTTTTTAAAAATATTTTATTTATTTATTTTTCTAATTAACCTGTGTATATGGATAGTGACTTTGGTGAATGGTGAAATTTATATAGATGACGCAATTTGATGACATTATGGCTCATTAATATAGCTGATTGTCATCAGGGATATATATTTTTTGCCATTGGTCTCATTATCACAATTAGTTGTCAGGTGACACATATTTGTTGTCGTTTGTCTCATTATCACAATTAGTTGTCAGGTGACACATATCTGTTGTCGTTTGGCTCATTATCATAATGAGTTGTCAGGTGACACATATTTGTTGTCGTTTGGCTCATTATCATAATGAGTTGTCAGGTGACACATACCTGTTGTCGTTTGGCTCATTATCATAATGAGTTGTCAGAGTTGTCAGGTGTCAGGTGACACATACCTGTTGTCGTTTGGCTCATTATCATAATGAGTTGTCAGGTGACACATTATTATTGTTAACAAATTAATTAATTTCATTTTCCTCCATTTCGTTTTACAAGTTTAATGTATATATTGAATATTTGTACAAATCATATAACTATAATAGTATGTATATGACATTGTAAATGGAAAAAGTTTTTGAACATGTTTTAAAAATAAAGCAATTTTGTTGATAACATAAATGACGTTTGTATGTTTGGAATCCATAGAGTGTGCATGTGGTTCACGGGCGCTACTGGTAGGTCCTATTATTTTCCGTCTCTTCTTTTTTTTTCATTTATCTTTCTTTTTTAGAGCTACATCTATAAGTCATACTACAATGGCAGTAAGGTTGATTATGTAATCACAATAGACGTTTAAACATCACGTTAAATCATACTGCAATGTAAGTAAAGTTGATTATGTAATCACAACAGACTTTCCAATTTCCAATCTATATGTCATACTTCAAATGACATGAAGTTAATTATGTAATCACAATTGATTTTTAAACATCAAATCTTTAAGTCATACTACAAATGAATTAAAGTTGATTGTGCAATCACAGTAGACTTTTAACCATCACATATGTATGTCCAGCTACAAATAAAATAAAGTTTATTATGTAACCACAATAAACTTTTAACCATCACATCTATATGTCATACTACAAGTGAAATAAAGTTCATCATGTAATCACAATAGACATTTAAACATCATGTTAAGTCATACTACAAATGAAGTAAGGTTGATTGTGTAATCACAATAGACATTTAAACATCATGTTAAGTCATACTACAAGTGAAATAAAGTTCATCATGTAATCACAATAGACATTTAAACATCATGTTACGTCATACTACAAATGAAGTAAGGTTGATTGTGTAATCACAATAGACATTTAAACATCATGTTAAGTCATACTACAAGTGAAATAAAGTTCATCATGTAATCACAATAGACATTTAAACATCATGTTAAGTCATACTACAAATGAAGTAAGGTTGAATGTGCAATTTCAATAGACTTTTAAACATCACGCAAACTTATACTACAAATGAAGTAGGGTTGCCAGTATAATCACAATAGACTTTCAAATATCACATATAGATATATATGTCATACTACCAATGAAGTAAAGTTGATTATGTAATCACGATAGACTTTCAAACATCACGTTTATAAGGTATACTACAAATGAAGTAAAAATTGTATAATCACAATTGACTTTTATACATCATATAGTTAAGTCATACTACAAATTAAATGAAATAAATTTGATTGTGTAATCACAATAGACTTTGAAACATCATGTTTAGTCATAATACAAATGAAGTAAAATTGATTGTGTAATCATAATAGACTTTTAAACATCATGTTTAGTCATAATACAAATGAAGTAAAATTGATTGTGTAATCATAATAGACTTTGAAACATCATGTTTAGTCATAATACAAATGAAGTAAAATTGATTGTGTAATCATAATAGACTTTGAAACATCATGTTTAGTCATAATACAAATGAAGTAAAATTGATTGTGTAATCATAATAGACTTTTAAACATCACGTTATATCATACTACAAATGAAGTAAGGTTAGTTGTGTAATCACGTCAACTCTACGAATTGTTAGATCAAGTTCAGAATTATATATCTATATCAGGGACCGAGGTGGGCAAAGTGATTGACACCAGTAACTTTATCTTATGTACAATATGTTAACTTATGACAACGTTCCACGATGTTTTACAACTAAAGATAAAGATGGATTTATGCTGTGTATCCCTGCACAAGTTGAGGTTCACCGATTGTACATCGTATATCACCCAGCAGGCCATTTAATTCAAATTCCTTTTCAACTCCCGGGGAACATACAGCACCAAAACCTGTTGGGGCTTTAGCGACAACACTATAACACGATATTTCTCTACCTATAGGTATGTTCTCTTTCACACCTGAGCCATGTGAGGAAAGTAGAGTCAAGTGCTTTTCCTAAGAATGCAACGTTGTGTAGTGATAATAATGGTCTATCGAACTTTTTGGTCTAATAATCATCTAAGATATGGATCTCATATATTTCTTTATCCGTTTAAATATATTTAGTCATAGATTTAAAATATACATAGAATTGTAGAACTAGACAAAGTTAGAGAGATAAATATGTAGAGCTAGATCTAGATCTGGTTTTGTGAGAGATCTTCATCTTCATTCTAGATCTAAATTCTACATGTAACTCTTGAAGTTTAGGTAAGTGTTACGTCTATTTACACCGATAGATAGATCTAGAAATCGTCTATACTCGATCTTTGATGGTCATCAGGCCAAGAAAGCTGGCAAGAACATTCGATGACAGTACTGTACTGAACATGTTTTCTTTTATTATTTGATGTAGACAATTCTATCCACTGCCAATGTACTCGACATGTTTAAATTAGCTGGAAAAACCCACTTGTTTTTAATCATATGGTTGCCATGGAAACGCCGCCATCTTGGGTTTCATTGTCTAAATACTTACAACTTCAATTCAAATTGACTTTTTCAGTTTTCTCAAGTTAGGCTGTAACTTTACAGCCACGTTATTTGGTTTGATATCTAGTCACACATATTAACAATTCTCCACAAAATTAAACCATTATGATTTGAAGGCTTTTTTGAAAATGCATATTGATCTAGGTTTCCAATTTTTGGCAAATTTAATCACAAAAAAAGCTTTTTTACAAAGGTTTGAAGAGATGTCGAAAATCGTTACTGTATTGCTTAATAGACGCTATAGATGTATACCAAATATATAAAAATGAAAGAATCGATACTGAATTTTTTATGGTATGAATGTGAAGTGAATGAACTGCTCCATCGATAAACGAGATTTGTCCGATTGGTGGTACAAATACCGCCCTCAGGGCTCGTCCCCCCCTCTCCCTTTCAAATGCATCTAGAGTTTTAGCGCACACGACTTTATCTGGTAAACTGTTCCAAATGTGTGCCTCTCGCACACTAGGCTGTATTTTCGAAGGTCTAATCTTAGTCATTGATGGAGCAATTTATTTTTCCATCCTTCAGTTCCTTTTCGTAAAGAGATATCATATGCCCTTTTGATTGAGCGCCCTACATTTCCATCATAACCGCCATTTACTATCATCCACACGTCAATCATAGTCGACGTTTACCATCTTGTACACTTCTATCATAAACGTCCTTTACCATCTTGTACACTTCTATCATAAACGTCCTTTACCATCTTGTACACTTCTATCATAAACGTCCTTTACCACCTTTCACACTTCTATCATAAAACGTCCTTTACCATCTTTCACACTTCATCATAAACGTCCTTTACCACCTTTCTATCATAAACGTCCTTTACCACCTTTCACACTTCTATCATAAACGTCCTTTACCACCTTTCACACTTCTATCATAAACGTCCTTTACCATCTTTCACACTTCTATCATAAACGTCCTTTACCATCTTTCACACTTCTATCATAAACGTCCTTTACCATCTTGTACACTTCTATCATAAACGTCCTTTACCATCTTTCACACTTCTATCATAAACGTCCTTTACCATCTTTCACACTTCTATCATAAACGTCCTACCACCTTTCACACTTCTATCATAAACGTCCTTTACCATCTTGTACACTTCTATCATAGATGCCGTTTACCATCGTCCTTTAGATGCCATCTTTCACACTTCTATCATAGATGCCGTTTACCATCTTTCACACTTCTATCATAGATGCCTTTACCATCTTTCACACTTCTATCATAGATGTCCTTTACCATCTTTCACACTTCTATCATAGATGCCGTTTACCATCTTTCACACTTCTATCATAGATGCCGTTTACCATCTTGTACACTTCTATCATAGATGTCCTTTACCATCTTGTACACTTCTGTCATAGATGTCCGTTTACCATCTTGTACACTTCTGTCATAGATGCCGTTTACCATCTTTCACACTTCTATCATAGATGCCGTTTACCATCTTTCACACTTCTATCATAGATGCCGTTTACCATCTTGTACACTTCTGTCATAAACGCCGCTTACCATCTTGTACACTTCTATCATAAATGCTGCTTACCATCTTGTACACTTCTATCATAAATGCCGTTTACCATCTTGTACACTTCTATCATAAATGCCGTTTACCATCTTGTACACTTCTATCATAAATGCCGTTTACCATCTGGTACACTTCTATCATAAATGCCGGTTACCATCTTGTACACTTCTATCATAAATGCCGGTTACCATCTGGTACACTTCTATCATAAATGCCGGTTACCATCTGTTACACTTCTATCATAAATGTCCTGGTTACCATCTTGTACACTTCTATCATAAACGTCCTTTACCATCTTTTAATGCACACTTCTATCATAAATGTCCTTTACCATCTTTCACACTTCTATCATAAATACCGGTTACCATCTTGTACACTTCTATCATAAATGCCGGTTACCATCTTGTACACTTCTATCATAAATGCCGTTTACCATCTTGTACACTTCTATCATAAACGTCCGTTTACCATCTTGTACACTTCTATCATAAATACCGTTTACCATCTGGTACACTTCTATCATAAATGTCCTTTACCATCTGGTACACTTCTATCATAAATGCCGTCCATCTGGTACACTTCTATCTAAATACCGGTTACCATCTTGTACTTCTATCATAAATGCCGGTTACCATCTTGTACACTTCTATCATAAATGCCGTTTACCATCTGGTACACTTCTATCATAAATACCGGTTACCATCTTGTACACTTCTATCATAAATGCCGGTTACCATCTTGTACACTTCTATCATAAATGCCGGTTACCATCTTGTACACTTCTATCATAAATGCCGTTTACCATCTTGTACACTTCTGTCATAAATGCCGTTTACCATCTTGTACACTTCTATCATAAATGCCGGTTACCATCTGGTACACTTCTATCTAAATGCACTTCTGTCATAAACGTTATTTACCATCCTGTAAACTGCTATCATATCGCCAATAAATTTCCAATATTGAAGTGTTGGCAATTAGTGGGTTCGCTGCCTTTCATTATACGTTGACTCCTTCAAGCCTGGATCTGTTGTGGTTCTGTTTTTGTGAATTCTCTATTACTATTAGTTATGTATGTCTGAAGTTGTAAGGTGCTCAGAGGAACTGGGTAGTCCAACTGGGTATGCACTAATCTATATTATGAGAGTGGACAGCAGGCGTGGCACTGGCCTTATGGTCGTTTGTTTTCGGAATCGGCGGCATTTAAAAATTCTAAGAAAAGTACAGACGTGGTCAGATTATATTATACCCAGGCTGCAGTTCATTTCAATAAACCTAAGCAATGAATTTTTTCTTTTTTTTTCTTTCGATATGCTGTGCCGAGGTGTGCTGTAAAATATTTTGCAATACCAGAAAGCAGTCATTTTGAACTAGGCCTACAGTGTTTCCGAATCCACTGCCGAGAGCAGTCTGTATTTCACAGTCCGTTTGACTTCATTTGAGCTCCAACAGTGGTTTTGGTAAGTCAAGATAGCTCTAGTCTACGTGATCTATCTTCTAGAAATTGAGGTAGATCTATATCTAGAGTCTAAAGCCATATATTCTAAGCTAGAGCCGTCTGTTTTAAAAGATGTACATCTCGATCAAGATTCTAAACAATGGTGTAGATCCAGATCTAGATCTAGACCTAGATCTAAATTCTAGATCGATCTAGGATTTTAGACTCTAAATCTGTAGATATAGATCTAGATCTAAATCTGTTTTAAGATAAAATACAGGTATATCTCGATCCGAATTCTAGATATGTAGATTACAGTGGTAGATGTAAGTCAAGATAGATCTACTATCTTCTAGAAATTGAGATAGATTGAGATCTAGAGTCTAGAGCCAATTTTAATGTAGATCCCAATCGAGATTCTAGACTACGGCGTAGATCTATAGATCGATCTAGATTTCTAGATATGAAAATTTGATATCTTCTCTAGATTTAGAGTTAATCGAGATCTAGATCTAGATCTGTTTTAAGACTAAAATAAAAGATGTAGAGATCTAGATATTACTATTAAGTTGATTGAGGATATAGATCTAGATCTAGCAGATATATTTAATAGATAAAAGATATCAATATCTAGTTCTAGGTTTTCTTCAATCTAGATAAAGAGATATATCGGTTTCTGTGCAGATTTAATGTGTAATAGATGTTATTTTGTTAGATTGTATAGATTGAGGACGTGAACGCATGGATTGGATTCAACATATTTATTCCATGACCAACTGCCTGGGGTCATGGTAATGTGGTAAAGAGGAACAGGAAATGGGCAACAGTGCTTATATTAATAAAATTATGTAATGACTAAGTATATGTACAAGATATGATTATTCATATCATAACATCCCTCTTGTTAACCAAGGGAAACATCTTAGGGTATAGTAATATCATGAGGATAAAAGTATTGATCTATTAATGATCTTCTGAATATGATCTGAATTATAACATTATAAAATCTGATGATCTTATATTCAAATGATTCTAAAATATAAGTGTCCAATATATAATATATAGATCTAAATGACATTATAATTCTTACAGAGTTCATGAAAATTTTCATATCATCTTGTCGTTCGCAAAATCAAGGTATCTTTCCGAATTAACCAATAGTGTATACTCTGTGATCCCTATCTCTATTGATTTGGAGATATGCAAAGATACTATACATATATTTCAGCTCTAATAGCTTTAACTAGTGTTATGGTGCATTTGATTGTATATGATGTTATGTGGACGCTTTACTCTTCAATATCTTATCAATGGCCATGCCTATATTGTAATGTTTTTGGGTATTATAACACTACGTCCACTTCTAGTCGTGTATGGTTGCGGTGTGGTGTGATGTTCCTGTGGGGACACGTTGTCTCCACGAACAGGTACACGCTCGTGTGTCGCCTGCTCGGCCATAGGTAAGCACCGATTTCTTGTCCGGTGTGCGAGTTGATGTGATAGGATCTCGGGTGTTGATCGTGGCGCGTAATGATGCCTGGTTCCCATTTATTCGATGATTTGTTCTGAAATACGACCGGTTGCCCTGCTGACAGTGGCGCTAACGGGTGTGCTATTTTATCATGATGATGCACCTGTTCTAATCCTGAGCTGGTATCTTGATCACTTTGACGTTTTACAGGTTTTCTGGGCAGTCCATCGCATATGATTCTAAAGAAAAGAATTTGGCTTGGTGGCTGTACATTTTGATCAATTGGTGTTGTACGGAGTGCTAGCATAGCTACAAAGGGGTCGGTGTTTGCTTCTTCTATAGCCTTCAATAATGTGCGTTTGACTATCTTGACTTGGCTCTCAATAAAGCCATTGCTGCGTGCGTAGTTGGTGAACTGGTTTCGTGCTTAATGCCGTATGAGGATGACGAATTCCTTGTATGCATTGCCACTATAGTGTGGACCATTGTCCGATCTGATGACGCGTGGTATGCCTTGCTCACTAATTAATTGTTTTGTGATTGTAGCAATTTTGAGACTAGTACTTTGTCTTCTAGGGATCTTCCTCGCGAAGTGAAACTTTGAGTAGTAGTCTGATATCAAAAGGTATTCTTGCCCTTTGAGGTAGAATAGGTCGGTTCCTATGGTGTGCCATGGCCGCGGGGTATATCTGTTGGAATGAGTGGCTCCTTCCTTTGACTGCTTTGGTAAGTTTGACATGTTTGGCATTCTTTTGTCATTGCTTCAATGTCTTTGTTTATGTTTCTCCAGAATACTGATGTACGAGCCCGTAATTGAGTTTTTTCTATTCCCAAATGCGGTTCATGTAGCGTTTTAGGATTTCCTTTTGTATCGATTGAGGAACATGATTCTTCTGCTCTTCATCAGTTTTCCCTCTTCAAGGCCAATCTCATCTCTATAATTCCAATATGGTTGGCATAACTCAGTGGCTTCTTGACTTTTCTCGGGCCACCCTGTGTATACAAGGTCTTTGAGTGCGTTTAATTCCGGATCGTGCGTTGTTTCTTCTATAATTCTATCTATAATGTTATTGCTGACTTGATTCATTACAGTGTGTATTTTAACATCCAGATCTTTGATATATCCTTTCTCTGGTGATGATCTTGATAATGTATCAGTTATTTTCATTTCCTTCCCTGGAATGTGTTTAATCGTCAAGTCGTATTGTTGAATTCTCAGCAGCATCCTTTGTAATCTTGGTGGGGCAGCTGTGAGGTGTTTGAGTTGGATTGACTCCAATGGTTTGTGGTCACTCTCTACGACGAATTTCTGTCCGTATAGGTATGTGAAATCGCTCACAACCGTATGCTACAGCTAACATTTCTCTCTCGATATTTGCATATCGTGTCTCCTCGTCTGATAATGTGATAATGCCTTACTGGCGAATGCAACAGGACGTCCATCCTGTAGCAGTGTCGCTCCTAGTCCTTTCAGAGATGCATCAACTTGTAGGGTGACAGGCTTTTCCCCATCGAAATAAGCTAGGGTTGTTTCGGCTGAAATTGTTTCTTTTTTTTTTTCAAAGGCTTGCGTTTGGCTAGTGTTCCATTCGAACTGATTTCCTTGTTTGAGTAATTCTTTTAGTGGGGTTGTCAGTGTGCTAGTGTGTTGTATAGATTTCCCCATGTATGTGGTTAGACCAAGGAATGATTGTAATTCTTGCTGAGTCTCTGATGGTATCATTGCTTTTATCGCGGATACTTTCGATGGATCTGGTTTAATACCTTCTCGGCAAGTTAGATTGTATAGATTGAGGACGTGAACGCATGGAGTGGATTCAACATATTTATTCCATGACCAACTGCCTGGGATCATGGTAATGTGGTAAAGAGAACAGGAAATGGGCAACAGTGCTTATATAATAACATTATGTAATGAGTAAGTATATGTACAAGATATGATTATTCATATAACAATAGAGACTGACTAGAAGCAAATGGAGGTACAGGGTAAGAAAGGAGTACCACACCAATTTATATTTATATTTTGTTATTGTGTTGCTGTTCAAAATAGAGACTGAGACTACAGGCAGATGGATGTGCAGTCTAAAAAAGGAGTGGCAGAAGTTGAGACATATAATATATTGTTGTATAGATATCTAATATCGGTACCTATAGGATCTTAAATAGATGATATCATTTTTCACAGACCATGGTCAAGCGAAAATCAAGTCTCGGACGACATACTGGTCGGAATACCAGGCGAAGGTTGGTGGCGAATGAAAACCAGGAACCTGAAGCTAGGGTTCATGCCGCACCTCACCCGACTCCGCATACTGGTTTAAGGGAAATGGTCGCACTCATAATCTTAACGTTCAGCATCTTTTTCAGCCTCATGCAGCGTTACCGCCTGCTCTGCATTACACACCTCACACATTTAAGGTCGTCACCAACATGAGATCTATGGCCAACTCTTGTGTTCATTGCAATGCCGTAAAGTTCATAAGTGAAACACAATCACTTTGTTGTGGTGATGGCAAAGTTCGGCTGACACAATTTCCTAATCCTCCCCAGAGTTACGAGCACTCTATTCTTCACAGTCAGTGGATGCTGAACACTTTTAGAAAATATTCGCAAATACAATGCCGCATTTCAGATGACTTCATTTGGATGCTCAGAAATGACTGCATCAGTATGGAACCCAAATTTTAAAATACAGGGACGTTTGCCACAATGTCCTAGTCTCTGATTATATTGCTATTTTTGGGTAAAGGGGGGTAACACAATCTGGAATGTCTTCCTTTAGTTTGTTTCATTTATGGCTGTCCGTTATAAGTGTATTTGAATCAATGTATGCTTATCTTTCACGAGCTTCTTTCATCTTTTCCTTTGTGTCAAATGTGTGTTTCTCCTGTCTGCGTCGTCATCCAACTTCACGGTTCGTAGAACGGGTAACCATGCTAGTAATTTATAGCGGACTTAATGCATCCTTCTTAAGGTGTTGGAATAGTCTTTTGATCATTGCAAACATCGATCATGCCTTTTGTTTTTACTTTCTCAAGGGGGACCCTGTGGTCCAGAGACAAGAAGGCGGCCTCTCAACTAAAAGGTAGTGGGTTCGAGTAAAATCTACTCCCCCCCCGTCCTGGTCTAGGTAGGTGTATCGACACGACCTGGTCCCACCGGATATGGACGATGAAAAGGAGGTCCCGTGGGCCGAACACAACACGTTAAACAATCCCTTGGCTGTTTACAGGGCATTCAAGGCAATATTAAAGATCTACCAAAAACCCTAGAGTACCTTGGTTTTGGAAGTAGGTAAGTCAAATCAAATAGATATCAAAGTTATTTCTCAATTATACTGAGATCACTGTCTTATTGTCACTCCAATATCATTTTCGTCCGCCACCATTTCCAGTTGTTTCCTAATATAGTTTAGGCCTGTGTTGTGTTTACGAATGTGTAAAATGCTTACATTTATCTGGATGGAAACGTAATAGTCATTTATTGCTCCAAGCTGTAAGTATATCCAAATCATTTTTTGCAATGCCTCCCGATGTTGTCTTGTTCAAACTACTATGGCGTTTTTAACACTATCTCCATGGCAGGGAACATCAAGTACGGTAATAGTGATGAACGATAGAAGCTCACCATGGCATGATGTAATGGCGTCATAGGTGAACCGTAATGTTGTGAGATGGTAATCACGGCGATACTGTTTCAAGCCCACGGCTAGCACATGTGAGTTTGTTTTTTTTTTTTTTTTTGTTGTTTTTGTTGGGGGTTTTTTTGGTGAGGGGGTGGGTGGGGGTTATTTTTTTACAACGTTGTACTCTCACGAAATGTACCTTTCTCTACTTTCTTATTCTTATTTGTGTGAATGTGTATCCAGCTATAGGCATAGAAAGGCCTAACATGAACAGGTTTGTGTGATGTATGCTCCCCGGGAGTTGAGAAAGACTTTGAATGAAATGGCCTGCTGTTGGATAAATTATGTACAGTCAGTGAACCTGCACTTGTGCGGGTATATAGACTATAACTCCATCTTTTAATGACGGAATTCGCCAAGATCGCTCATATGACCATTGTTATTGGCAGGTTTTTTTAAATTTACGACCTTCCTGGTATAGTAGATTCGACTGTATTTCTGTTTGCCGGTGATACCTATATTTATCATGTTCTATTATCTGTTTTTCCCCAATTGTATCGAACTATTCCTATTTAGTATCGAACTGTTCCTATTTAGTATCGAATTGTTCCTATTTAGTATCAAATTGTTCCTATTGAGTATCGAACTATTCCTATTTAGTATCGAACTATTCCTGTATCGAACTATTCCTATTTAGTATCGAACTATTCCTATTTAGTATCGAACTAGTATCGAACTATTCCTATTTAGTATCGAACTATTCCTATTTAGTATCGAACTATTCCTATTTAGTATCGAACTATTCCTATTTTCCTATTTAGGAAAGGAGCTGAGGAGGCGTGGGTTCAGTTTGCTTTCCTCTTCTTTCTATTGACACGTGGATCGTTCGAGCTCCAAGAAGGCCCTTGGAACGCCTAAGGCGTCAGGTTGGCTTCGGGGTCAGTTGTGGGTTCTGCGGCAATTGATTCACCTTCGGCGATCGGACCCCCCCCTTCACCCTTCCCCTATTAGTTACATTGGGTAACAAAGGCGGCTGCGTTATCAACGCCGATTCTGACTCAGCTACCTTACGAGAATTGACAGTTTACTTTCACATGCACCGTGGTATAAGTTTGGGATTTCCCACGATGTACTAGATAACATAATATCAACAATCTTTGGTGACACATTCACAGAGAAGAAGAAGAAGAGATTAGGATAAGAGGCGTTCTTTGGTTTAAAAACTGACACATAGAGAATGCGTGTCCAATTGCTACTCAAATCGAAACAAACAGGAAGTGATTCAGAGCCTTGAATTCCGTTTTTTGTTTTTTTTTCTTATAATTTCTTGGGAAAAGACGAAGGCTCTGTAGTCCAGAGGCAAGGTGTCAGACTCCCGACCCGAATGTCATGGGTTCAAGTCCCACCGATGGTTGAAACATTTTCTCGTTTTTTTTCGAGTAAAGTCTACCCCTTGGTCTAGGTAAGTTGGTTAATACCTAGTCCCATTGTGGAAGAAAAATAAAATAGGAGGTCTTATATGCAGATCACACCACTCTGTGCACTTTAAAAATCCCTTGGCTGTTTACAAGGCAGTGGGGGTGGGGTGGGGAATGGGGGTAGGGGGTGAATCCTAACAAAAACTCACGAAATCATGTTAGTTGTGGATATCAGTAGGCCTAAATTAAATCAAATCAAATCAAATCAAATCAAATCAAATCAACATCAAATCAAATACAAATTAAAATCAAGTCGGCGAGGTGTTGAAATAGTGACTCTTTATTCTGATACATGTAGACAGTTCGGATGAAAAAGCAGTAGCACCCTCGTCACACAGAATCGGTTCACCCACAGTTTTCTTCCAGCTGCAATCAAATATTCTGAAAGAATTGGCATTAAATAATGTTAAAGCCCCATAGGAACAAAGACAACAAAAATACGAGGAGTAGACTGGGAAAACAAATCCTGGCCACCATGGGGATTGAACCAAGGTAGCGTAGTTAGCTCGGTTAGAAACACGCTTTCTTTTCATGGTGGTTAGTGGCAGTTGATCTCGGTGTGACACTTTCATAATAGAGCTCCTCTACTCAATAGAGCTCGTAGCTGGCTCTGAGGTTCGGCCCAGTTGGTAGCTATTGGTTGGCTCATACCATACAGTGTAAATGATAGAGATGATAACATTTTTTAAATGTTTTTTTTTTGTTTTTTTTTTTTGGGAGGTAAATAAAGATAAAAGATAAAGGTGGATTTATAGCCCGTATCCCGGCACAAGCAGAGGCTCACAGACTGTACACCGTTTATCCCCAACAGGCCAAGTCATTCAAAGCCCTTTTCAACTCCCTCCCTGTGGAGCATACAGTACAGCAGCCTGTTAGGCTGCTTGGTACTAACACTGTGACACAATCTTTCTCTACAAAGCTGGGTACTCATTCATACCTGAGTCAAGTGAGAAAAAATCAAGTAAAGTACCTTTTCTAAGAGTACAATGCTGTAAAAAAACAAACCACAGCAACCCCCCCCCCCGCCCCCTGTGCCAGCCGTGCGGTTTGAGCAAAATCTAGAGCAAACTACAAAGAGACGAGGGAGACCAGAGACAACGCTTGTGTCAGCCCCAGACAGGACCTCAAAGCAGGAAGCTACAATTCAAGACACTACAACACCTCGAATATTGACACATATCCACAGCTAAGAATAGATGATTTCGGGGTTTTTAATGTAGGATTCTTAATATTGCCAGGACTGTCGTGTAAACAGCCAAGAGATTTTTAACGTGTGCAAAGTGTAGTGATTTGCACACACACACACACACTAGTCCCATTGTGGAAGAAAAATAAAATAGGAGGTCTTATATGCAGATGGGACTAGGTGTGTGTGTGTGTGTGTGTGTGTGTGTGTGGTGTATGCCACCTGGTATGATAGTATAGTGGATAGGGTACATTTGTGTGAGAAATCCACAGACGAAACAGGAAGCTTAAAGACGTAAATGAGTGTATTGTAGACGATCAACAAGGACATGAAATAATAATACATAATAATAATAATAATAATAATAATAATAATAATAATAATAATAATAATAATAATAATAATAAGTCTACGAGTCTCCTGCTGCCTAGCATGTTGGTCTTGGTTGACCAAAGGCTAAGGGAGTTAACCCTGACAGAAAAACAACCTGCTGCTTTGCAGGCTTGTCTTGAATGACTAAAGGCTAACCCTGACAGAAAATAACAAGGCCTCGTAGAGAACCTCAAGGTAGCAGCCCCATCATCTATCTTGGGTACAGTGGGCTAATCCTGCTTATCTTATTATTGTCCGTCTCCGATGAGACTAGGCGTCTATCCACCTACCTGGACAAGAGGGTTATATTTTACTCGAAAAAACTGGAGAAAATGTGTCAACCGTTGGCGGGGCTCGAACCCACTACCATTTGGGTGAGAGCCTGACACTTTGCCTCTGGATTACCGAGTTCCCCTCTTCAGTGGAAGGACTTGAAGTCAGTAAGTCAAGAGCAACATCCGGGTGGATTTACTAGAATGCGTTCGATTGTGTTGTAATTTCAGTTGAACGCTACACCGATACGCTGTTGGGTTTCTTTGGGTTTGTCATGTTGTTCTTTTGTGTCTGTGTGTGTATGTGTGTGTGTTCTTTTATGTGTGTGTGTGTGTGTGTGTGTGTGTGTGTGTGTGTGTGTGGTGTATGCCACCTGGTATGATAGTATAGTGGATAGGGTACACTTGTGTGAGAAATCCACAGACGAAACAGGAAGCTTAAAGACGTAAATGAGTGTACTGTAGACGATCAACAAGGACATGAAATAATAATACATAATAATAATAATAATAATAAGTCTACGAGTCTCCTGCTGCCTAGCATGTTGGTCTTGGTTGACCAAAGGCTAAGGGAGTTAACCCTGACAGAAAACAACCTGCTGCTTTGCAGGCTTGTCTTGAATGACCAAAGGCTAACCCTGACAGAAAATAACAAGGCCTCGTAGAAAGCCTCAATGTAGCAGCCCCATCATCTACCTAGGGTACAGTTGGCTAATCCCCTGCTTATCCAAAACAACCTGATTCAGAGAAGTAAAAGGAACATAACCGGCTTGATCTTTGGAAGACGAACTTGGAAACGAACACGGACTGTGATTTTTAGAACATGGAACGTTAGGGCAATAAATGGAAAAGAGTTAGAATTAGTTGAAGGAATGGAAAAATTCAAAGTAGATATTTTGGCCATTACAGAAACAAAGAAAAAGGACAAGGAATAGAAAATGTAGGACCAAATCATATTTTAATCTTCTCAGAGTAGATGTCAAAGATAGAGCTAGAGCAGGAGTAGGCCTCCTAGTGCATAAAAGGCATGACAAGCTACTAGAAAGTTGGAAATTTATAAGCCCACGGCTATTAGAGGTAAATATTAAACCAAAAGGACGAGAAATTAAATTATTAGTAGCTTATGGACAAAATAAAGACGCAACTAAAGAAGAAAAAGATATTTTCGAAAATGATTTACAAATAGCGGCAGAAAATCTTAAATCCAAACAGGAACTATTGCTTTTAGGAGATTTAAACGATATAGTAGGCAACAATGTAGAAACGTCAGGAGGAGTAATAGGTAAAGAAGGAAAGACAACAACTTCTCCAAATGGAGAGAGACTAATAGATTTTTGCCTAAAGAATAACATAAATATAACCAACACCCTTTTTCCTCATAAAGATATCCACAAATATACAAGAGTAAATGAAGACAGGTGTGAAAAATCAATGATAGACTACATAATAGCTAGCAGCTCCTTTTTTACAGTACATTGGATGCAAGAGTAACATAAATAAATATTTAGTGATCATCACTTAGTGCTTGCCAAAATGAGATTACTGACAGAGGAAAACAAACAGAAAAGGAAAGAGAAGAAAGCTACTAAACTCAAAGTTGAGGAACTAAATAAACCAATAGTAAAACAGGTATACCAATCTAGGATATAAAGATTTATCAATGAAAGACAGATGGATCTGAATGATAGCACAATAGAAGAAAAGTGGCAGATGCATAAAGAAACACTCCTCGGTTGTACTGAAGGGGTGTGTGGTGGGAAGCAAATTAAAGGAGATAGGAAAAAAGAACAGCATGGTGGAATGAGAATGTCAAGACTAATATCAGAGAAAAGAAGGATGCCTGGAAGAAATACTTGCAAACAAAGAGACCAGAGGATAGGATAGATTACGTGAATAAAAGAACTATCGCCAAAGAGGAAGTTAGGAAAGCAAAACAGGAACAATGGGAAGAGTTTGGACAAAGACTCCAAGAAAGCTATCAAAGGAAATCAAAAGCTGTTCTGGGGGGGAATGAAGAGCATGAGAAAGACAAAACATGCCCAATACGACAAATTAAGAATGTCAAAGGAAAAATAATGAAAGAAGACAGCGAAATCATGGAAACATGGAGAAAACATTTTCACCAATTACATAATCCCTCAAGAACGTATGAAACAAGGAGTAAAGATCAATTAGTAAGAATATCAAGTAATCCAGAGGAGGCAGCTGAAGATGTAGATATATCAATGGAAGAAATCCAAACAGCTACAAGAAAAGCGAAATTAGGAAATGCCCCAGGAGCAGATCATGATTATCCAGAAATGATTAAAAACCAAGGGAGAGAGGCAGACAAACTATCACATGCAATATGCCAACAAGCATGGAAGTCCAAACAGGTGCTAGACGACTGGAAACAGGGAACGGTAGTACCAATACATAAGAAATAATTAACTATAAATGCTCAAACTATAGAGAGATATCACTACTTAGCGTTCCAGGAAAAGTATATGCCAGGATACTGGAAATGAGACTAAAGAAAAGAGTAGAGGACCAGATTGAAGAGCATCAGAGTAGATTTAGACCAGGAAGAAGTGTACAAGACCACATATTTACAATTAGCCAAATAATAGAAAAATTCCTTGAAAGAAAACATTGACTTGCACCTGTGTTTTATTGACTTAGAAAAGGCATTTGACACTGTGAAGGGGGACGAACAATGGCATTCGGCTAAAAAAAACACAATGTCGAGCAAAATTTAATAGAAGCCATTAAAAGTTTAAACAATAAACCAACATGTGCAGTGAGAGTAGTTGGAAACATATCTGCAGAATTTGAGGTAGATATAGAGTAAGACAGGGTTGTATCCTAAGTCCTTTTTCTTCATCACATGTATGGATTCAGTCGCAAAGGCATCCTCAAAAATGAAGAAAATGAATGTAGGTATGTGGAAGTTCAAACCAGTAAATGTATCAATGCTTTCATTTGCCGATGATTTAGTTCTGTTTTGGGAAATCAGAAAATGACCTTCAGTCGAATATCAACATTATGAACAATGAACTAAATAAAAGAGGAACGAGAGTAAATGCAAAGAAAACCAAAACAATGCTAGTAACTAGGAAGCTAAAACACAAAATATTAGATTGGGCAGGGAGTATTTAGAACAAGTTCAAAGCTACAATTACCTGGAGTAAGATTAACTCAGAGGGAAAACTAAGAGAAGAAATCAGCCAGATAATCAAAAAGGCAAGTGCAATATATAACCATCTGGGAAAGGCATTTGTAGGTAAACAAGAATTGTCAACAAAACAAAAATGGCAGTATACATTACAGTTTATTGTCCTACTCTCCTCTATGGATTGACGCAGCGAAACTTTGACTTTTAGACAGTAGAGAATACAGTAGGAGTACAGGCAGCAGCTGAAATGAAATATCTAAGAAAAGTAGGGAAAAACTAAAGAGACAAAATCAGAAATACAACAATAAGATCAAACCAAAGCAGATGGCATAAAAACTAAGATAGAAACAAATCAATTGAGATAGTTTGGGCATGTAAACAGAATGAATGACAATAGAATAGCTAAATCAGTATACAGTAAAGCTAAGTCCAAGGTAAAGACCAAAAAACAGACTCCGGAGAAAGCGGAAAGAAGATATAAAAGAGGCATTAAGCATAGAAATTTAACTTTTTTGGAAGGAAACAGAAAATGCCAGGACAGGGCATTATGGAGAAAGATCATCTCGGGCATTTGAACCCATACACCGAAAGGTAGAATGGGAACTAATAAAGAAAGAAAGAAAGAAAAGAATAGTAATAAAATGTATTTAAAAACAATATTTCTATAGCACGCTTATCCATCTAGAAAGGAGGACTCGGTAAGACCAGAGGCAAGGTGTCTGCCTCTCAACTAAAGCGTAGTTGGTTCAAAACGGCTGAACAATTTTCTCGAGTTTTGTCGAGCAAAATCTCCCCTCCCCACTAGTTCAGGTAAGTCGTTCGACACCTAGTCCCATTGAAGACGGACGGTAACATGAAGGTCCAGTGTGCAGATCACAACACTCTGTGCACTTTAAATATCCGCTTGACTGTTTACATGGCAGTCCGGGCAAAATTAAAAATCCCTAGGATAAAACCCGAGATCACCATAGTTGTGGATATGGGTAAATCAAATCAAATCAAAACCATCTGGAAAGATACCCAGTGACGCTTTAGAATTCATAGATGACGGGCGGTGCTGGCAGGTCATACTTTATTCCTTTACCTCCTTTAACATCTTTCCATCTTGCTCTTTCCTTTAGCTCTTTTACGTATCTTTCATCTTGCTCTTTCCTTTAGCTCTTTTACTTATCTTTCATCTTGCTCTTTCCTTTAGCTCTCTTACTTATCTTTCATCTTGCTCTTTCCTTTAGCTCTTTTACTTATCTTTTCATCTTGCTCTTTCTTATCTTTCATCTTGCTCTTTCCTTTAGCTCTTTTACTTATCTTTCATCATGCTCTTTCCTTTAGCTCTTTTACTTATACTAATCTTGCTCTTTCCTTTAGCTCTTTTACTTATCCTTCATCTTGCTCTTTCCTTTAGCTCTTTTACTTATCTTTCATCTTGCTCTTTCCTCTTTCTTAATTCATTTGAGATCGTCGCTTATAGTGGACAGGGCCAATTTCAAACACCCAATCAGTCAATCAAATTTCAACAACGTGTTCATAACAGGATACATACACATCAGGCACACGTCTGCATAAGTACACTTATATGAAAACGGATTTAGGTTATATGATTAAGTTAGATAAGGTGGTAAATCATAATAAATATAAATAATAATAATAATAATAATAATAATAATAATAATAATAATAATAATAATAATAATAATAATGGTAAGTGGCACATGTGTGATTATGTTCACATTGAGCTGATAAAAAGAAAGAAGAAGGTGATTACAATGATATTGGTGATGTTAATGATAGCAGTTGTATTGATGATGGTAAGAATCATCGTGCGGCAGTGGTGAGAGAAATTTGAAGACTTCATTCATCAGTTCTCAGGAAAGGCAAACATGCTTGAAACGGTTTGAAAAGGACGTTTTTGTTAAGATAACAAAAATGTATTTCCCAAATCTCAACTACATGTGTACATTTCTGTCAAACTCAGGAGCAAGAATTTAAAAATATATGTGTGTGTGTGTATGTGTGTGTGTGTGTGTGTGTGTGTGTGTGTGTGTGAGAGAGAGAGACACACAGAGACAGAGGGCAGAGAGAGAGAGAGAGAGAGACACACACACACAGAGACAGAGAGGCAGAGAGAGAGAGAGAGAGAGATGAGAGAGAGAGAGAGAGAGAGAAGAGAGAGAGAGAGAGAGAGAGAGAGAGAGAGAGAGAGAGAGAGATGGAGAGAGAGAGAGAGAGAGACAGAGACAGAGACAGAGACAGAGACGAGAGACAGAGACAGAGAGAGAGAGACAGAGAGAGAGGAGACAGAGAGACAGAGAGAGGACAGAGAGGCAGAGGAGAGAGAGAGAGGAGAGAGAGATAGAGAGAAGAGAGAGAGAGGAGAGAGAGAGAGAGAGAGAGAGAGAGAGAGAGAGAGGGAGAGAGAGAGAGAGAGAGAGAGAGAGAGAGAGAGAGAGAGAGAAAAGAATGAGAGAGAGACAGTCAGACAGACCAGACAGACAGTCAGAGTCAGCGACAGAGGCGCTTTTGAAATCCTTACCCAAATATTAGACCTTAACGTAGGCTGTTTGATAATAATGCACTAACACGTATCAATCTTGCAGTTCTGTTTGCATTATCTCCAACTTACATACACACATTCACACACTACACACCATGCAAATACTTCTTTTTAGGAATAGAACTTGTGTGTAACTCTAAATATATGTGTCAGCCCCACATTTACAGTGAGATATTTAGGAAACTTAATTTCTCAAGAAGAAAGCCTTCTCAAGACTTTTAAGAGCTGTATGAAAAGGTGCATGTTTTTGTTCGTTCTGTTTCGTTTTTGTTTTTTCTTTATAGCTATGTCAACTGAATGCCTACAGTTCAATATAATTCAGGATCAAAAAGTTGAGAAGAAACCAAAATGAACAAAAACAAAAACACAATTCTAATTCAATTAAATCCAAACATTAAAAAAACAACAAAATAGTTATCATACAATTGACAATCTGAGATGTTTCTGGGGCCTGTTGTTCAAGAATTGAAAACCGTAATTCTTGCACGCATGCCTTTTGAAAGCCTACCCCCCACTTCCCCTCT
>JAXRKP010002956.1:27500-29742 GCA_037039925.1 Doris montereyensis | reverse complement strand
TCTCTCTCTCTCTCTCTCTCTCTTCCTCTCTCTCTCTCTCTCTCTCTCTCTCTCTCTCTCTCTCTCTCTCTCTCTTTCTCTCTGTCTCTCTCTCTCTCTCTCTCTCTCTCTCTCTCTCTCTCTCTCTCTCTCTCTCTCTCTCTCTTCCTCTCTCTCTCTCTCTCTCTCTCTCTCTCTCTCTCTCTCTCTCTCTCTCTCTCTCTCTCTCTCTCTCTCTCTCTCTCTCTCTCTCTATCTCTCTCTCTCTCTCTCTCTCTCCCCCCCGCTCGCTCTCTCTCTCTCTCTCTCTCTCTCTCTCTCTCTCTCTCTCCTCTCTCTCTCTCTCTCTCTCTCTCTCTCTCTCTCTCTCTCTCTCTCTCTCTCTCTCTTCTAATAGTATTACTAGAAGAATAAGCATAATGACATATATAAAATAAAAAGCCATGATCAAAGACTCTCTCTCTCTCTCCCCTCTCTTTCTCTCTCCTCTCTCTCTCTCTCTCTCTCTCTCTCTCTCTCTCTCTCTCTCTCTCTCTCTCTCTCTCTCTCTCTCTCTCTCTCTCTCTCTCTCTCTCTCTCTCTCTCTCTCTCTCCTCTCTCTCTCTCTCTCTCTCTCTCTTCCAATGAATATTTACTAGAAGAATAGCAGTGTCATAATATTTGAAAATTCCACTTTAACTAGACTTTGCTCTTACGGAGCGAGTAGTTCATTGTCTTTATTGCAGTCGGACGAATGTCATTTTATATCTGTTGGTTCGACATTTCACCTCGACATATCTTCTACCGATGGCAACATCTTGAATTCTGGGTAAGCGTAAATGTAAGATGATATAAAATATCAAACACCTGTAAATGTAAGATGTGATATCAAACACACCTGTAAATGTAAGATGATATCAAACACCCTGTAAATGTAAGATGTGATATCAAACACACCTGTAAATGTAAGATGTGATATCAAACACACCTGTAAATGTAAGAGATATCAAACACACCTGTGATATATCAAACACACCTGTAAATGTAAGGTTTAATATCAAGTATACCTGTAAATGTAAGATATGATAACAAACACACCTGCAAATCTATTCTGTGATAAAAAATAACACACCAGCAAATGTGTATTATAACAAACACACCTGCAAATGTATTTTGTCACAACAAACACATTGCCAAATGTACTGTATGATAGCAAAGACTACTGCAAGTATGTTAGTGTGCAAAATAACATTAGAAGACGTGGTTTGTGTATAACGCCCAACTCGACATCAATGTCACAGCGCTCAAACGTTGATAAACATTATAAATCAAGACATATTATGCATATATAATTTACACACACCAACACAAGATACAGGTTAATGCATGACAAACATATTTCAAAGCATAAGTTGACACTGTCATACAAAAGGCATTTGACATAATTGAACCACGTTGCTGACAGAAGTAGAGCAATGAACCTGTGGGAGATTTACGGCTTAGTGGAAGAGCAGGCGGGTTTTCAAAAAAATTCTTAAATTTATCAATCTATCTATGTATATATTTGCGGACTTTACGACATTGCGTTTTCATCCAGTCAGAATAAGTTCTCAAACCACAGACAGATAATGCTCAAATTTTAATACAGCTTTTGTATTACGTGTTCATGTTTTTAAGTTGAAAAACAGTTTCTTTCTTTAAAAACGATATTTTACATAATTTCATTTGCGATCGCAGTTCCACCGCTGAAAAATAATGCTCAAATGTTAACCTAGATCAACTTTTTTTTTCTCAGCAAGTCAATCTTTTAATTAGTGTCCTATTTAGCACACATTGAAGGTGTGCCCGACTATGGAAATCCTCCCTCTTGGATCGAGTTCTACATTTCGATAAAAAAAATCTAGATCTACAGCTACTCTAGATCTACTTATTCTTTTTGGGCCGAGGTTGGTTTCGGATTTCAATAGTAACTTGCTCCTAGAGTGTGATGTCAGCTTTTGTATGCCTATATCTTTATACTTTAATAACAACCTGTTCATTGAGCGGGGTTTCAGCTTTCTTATGCCTACATCATTATATTTTGATACAAACCAGAACATTGAATGGGAATTCCAGCTTGTTTATTTCTTGTAATTGTTTGGTGAGGAATTCCAGACCTTTCAAGGGCATTCTTTTCTTGTAATTGTTTGGGTGAGGAATTACAGATCTTTCGGGCATTCTATTTCTTGTAATTGTTTGGGTGAGGAATTACAGATCTTTCGGGCATTCTATTTCTTGTAATTGT
>JAXRKP010002956.1:0-22500 GCA_037039925.1 Doris montereyensis | reverse complement strand
AGAGAGAGAGAGAGGGAGGGAGATATTATATATATATATATATATATATTATATATATATTATTATTATATATATATATATATATATATAATTAGATAGAGAGATAGATAGAGAGAGAGAGAGAGAGAGAGAGAGAGAGAGGAGAGAGAGAGAGAGGAGAGAGAGAGAGAGAGAGAGAGAGAGAGAGAGAGAGAGAGAGAGAGAGAGAGAGAGAGAGAGAGAGAGAGAGAGAGAGAGAGAGAGAGAGAGAGAGGAGAGAGAGAGAGGAGAGAGAGAGAGAGAGAGAGAGAGAGAGAGAGAGAGAGAGAGAGAGAGAGAGAGAGAGAGAGAGAGAGAGAGAGATTAGAGCAAGTTCAGAACTACAATTACTTAGGAGCAATAATTAACTCAGAAGAAATCCGCCAGATAACCCAAAAGGTAATGACAATATATAAGCATATAGGAATGGTATTTGCAGGTAAACACGAATTGTCAACAAAAACCAAAAGAACAGTGTACAGCATAGCATATTGTCCCACTTTCCTCTGTGTGTTTTAGACAGCAGGCAATACAGTAGAGTACATCGGGTTAAATGAAATATCCAAGAAGAGTGGCAAGGAAAACTAAAGAGACAAAATTAGAAATATAAAAAACAAGTTCAAACCAAAGCAGATGGCATAAAAACTAAGATAGAAGTAAATCAATTTAGATTGTTTGGGCATGTAAACAGAATGAATGAATAGAGAATAGCTAGGTCAGTACCCAATGTAAAAGACCAAAACGTAGACATCGGATAAAGTGTGACAAAGATATAAAAGAGGCATTAAAGCAAAGAAAGTTAATCTTCACAGAAGGAAACAGAAAATGTCAGGATACGGCAGCAAGAAATAAAGAAAGTTGGCCAAAAAATGGATGAGATGCTATATGTATTTTCAACAACAACAAAATGAAATCAGAACCTGTCAATTTATCAAAAAGCCTCGCAGCTAGACAGTGAACTGAAGAATGTGTGTGCAAATTTACAATCAATTCTGTTGAAAATTGAATTAGACGATTTGAACTGAAGCTGTCGGAATGTTCGCAAGGATAATCCAAGATGGCGGTGTTCCCAATACAGACATGTGATAAACACATTAATTTTCTACTTTTCAAAGCTAATCTAGACACACTGAGTTCAATAGTAGTGGCTAAAATTGTCTACTTTTCACAGCTAATCTAGACATACTGAGTTCAATAGTAGTGGCTAAAATTGTCTACTTTTCACAGCTAATCTAGACATACTGAGTTCAATAGTCGTGGCTAAAATTGTCTACTTTTCACAGCTAATCTAGACATACTGAGTTCAATAGTCGTGGCTAAAATTGTCTACTTTTCACAGCTAATCTAGACATACTGAGTTCAATAGTAGTGGCTAAAATTGTCTACTTTTCACAGCTAATCTAGACACACTGAGTTCAATAGTAGTGGCTAAAATTGTCTACTTTTCACAGCTAATCTAGACATACTGAGTTCAATAGTCGTGGCTAAAATTGTCTACTTTTCACAGCTAATCTAGACATACTGAGCACCCCCCAACCCCCCCCCCCCCACATTCTTCTCAGTAACCTAAGAAGATGAACGTTGTTAGCATGCAGACACCTGCATAATGTATTCGTATTCTAATTTCATACTGATTGTTAACCGATCTTCATAGCCAGCTGATGCCGACGGAATTATCATATTCTGTATAACATTATTGTTCTGAGGGTGTGGTCATATATTTATGATGCTCTCCCCTTGAAACTCTATACGAACCAGGTGGTTAGCTATGTCATCACACCTTAGCTATACTATTATAATTCTACCAAAGCTCAAGTTTGTTACTTAATTCAACTAAACCATAGGTGTGCTATTTTAATTCTGCCACATCATAGCTACGCAATTCTAATTCCAGCACAGCATAGCTATGCTATTGTAATTACACCACTTCATAGCTATCCTATTCTAATTACACCACATCATAACTATGCTATTCTAATTACACTACACAATAGCTATGCCATTCGAATTATACCACATCATAGCTATGCTATTCTAATTACACCACATCTTAGCTATGCTATTCTAATTACACCACATCATAGCTATGCCATTCGAATTATACCATATCTTAGCTATGCTATTCTAATTACACCATACCATAGCTATGCTATTCTAATTACACCACATCTTAGCTACGCTATTGTAATTACACCACACCATAGCTATGCTATTCTAATTACACCATACCATAGCTATGCTATTCTAATTACACCACATCTTAGCTATGCTATTCTAATTACACCACATCTTAGCTATGTTATTCTAATTACACCACATCTTAGCTATGATATTATAATTACACCATATCTTAGCTATGCTATTCTAATTACACCACATCATAGCTATGCTATTCTAATTACACCATATCTTAGCTATGCTATTTTAATTACACCACATCTTAGCTATGACATTCTTATTACACCACATCATAGCTATGATATTCTAATTACACCACATCTTAGCTATGCTATTCTAATTACACCACATCTTAGCTATGCTATTCTAATTACACCACATCTTAGCTATGCTATTCTAATTACACCCCATCTTAGCTATGCTATTCTAATTACACCACATCTTAGCTATGCTATTCTAATTACACCACATCTTAGCTATGCTATTCTAATTGCACCACACCATAGCTATGCTATTCTAATTATACCACATCTTAGCTATGCTATTCGAATTATACCACATCTTAGCTATGCTATTCTAATTACACCACATCTTAGCTATGTTATTCTAATTACACAACATCTTAGCTATGCTATTGTAATTACACCACACAATAGCTATGCCATTCTAATTATACCACATCATAGCTATGCTATTCTAATTACAATCTCATCTTTAGCTATAAGTATTCTAATTACACTACATCTTAGCTATGCTATTCTAATTACACCCCATCATAGCTATGCTATTCTAATTACACATCATAGGTATGCTATTCTAATTACACCCCATCTTAAGCTATGCTATTCTAATTACACCACATTATAGCTATGCTATTCTAATTACACCACACCTTATGCTACTATTTATTCTAATTACACCATAGCTATGCTATTCTAATTACACCATCTTAGCTATGCTATTCTAATTACACCCCACCATAGTTAATACATTGTAATTACACCACACAATAGCTTTGCCATTCTAATGATACCACATCATAGCTATGCTATTCTAATTACACCACACCATAGCTATGCTGACTAATTACACCCCATCTTAGCTATGCTATTCTAATTACACCACACCATAGCTATGCTATTCTAATTACACCACACCATAGCTATGCTATTCTAATTACACCCATCTTAGCTATGCTATTCTAATTACACCCCATCTTAGCTATGCTATTCTAATTACACCCCATCTTAGCTATGCTATTCTAATTACACCCCATCTTAGCTATGCTATTCTAATTACACCCCATCATAGCTATGCTATTCTAATTACACCCCATCTTAGCTATGCTATTCTAATTACACCCCATCTTAGCTATGCTATTCTAATTACACCCCATCTTAGCTATGCTATTCTAATTACACCACACCATAGCTATGCTATTCTAATACACCCCATCTTAGCTATGCTATTCTAATTACACCCATCTTAGCTATGCTATTCTAATTACACCACACCATAGCTATGCTATTCTAATTACACCCATCATAGCTATGCTATTCTAATACACCACACCATAGCTATGCTATTCTAATTACACCCCATCTTAGCTATGCTATTCTAATTACACCCCATCATAGCTATGCTATTCTAATTACACCACATCTTAGCTATGATATTCTAATTACACCACATCATAGCTATGCTATTCTAATTACACCCCATCTTAGCTATGATATTCTAATTACACCCCATCATAGCTATGCTATTCTAATTACACCCAATCTTAGCTATGCTATTGTAATTACACCCCATCTTAGCTATGATATTCTAATTACACCACACCATAGCTATGCTATTCTAATTACACCCCATCTTAGCTATGATATTCTAATACACCCCATCATAGCTATGCTATTCTTATTTCACCACATCATAGCTATGCTATTCTAATTACACCACATCATAACTATGCTATTCTAATTACACCACATCAGCTATGCCATTCTAATTATACCACATCATAGCTATGCTATTCTAATACACCCCATCTTAGCTGTGCTATTCTAATTACACCACATCATAGCTATGCTTATTCAATTACACCACATCATAACTATGCTATTCTAATTACACCACATTATAGCTATGCTATTCTAATTATACCACATTTTAGCTATGCTATTCTAATTACACCACATCTTAGCTATGCTATTCTAATTACACCACATCTTAGCTATGCTATTCTAATTACACCACATGCATACCTATGCTATTCTAATTACACCACATTATAGCTATGCTATTCTAATTACAAAACACCATAGCTATGCTATTCTACTTACACCATACCTTAGCTATGCTATTCTAATTACACCACATCATAGCTATGCTATTCTAATTACACCAGATCTTAGCTATGTTATTCTAATTACACCATATTATAGTTAATATATTCTAATTACACCACACCATAGCTATGCTACTCTAATTACACCATACCATAGTTAATGCTATTTTAATTACACCACATTATAGCTATGCTATTCGAATTACACCAGATCTTTTAGCTATGCTATTCTAATTACACCATACTATAGTTATATATTCTAATTGCACCACACCATAGTTAATATATTCTAATTACACCACATCTTAGTTATGCTATTTTAATTACACCATACTATAGTTAATATATTCTAATTACACCACACTATAGCTAATATATTCTAATTACACCACATCTATAGTTAATATATTCTAATTACACCACATTATAGTTAATATATTCTAATTACACCATACTATAGTTAATATATTCTAATTAGTTACACTTTAGTTAATATATTCTAATTACACCACATCATAACTATGCTATTTTAATTACACCACACTATAGTTAATATGTTCTAATTACACCACACTATAGTTAATATATTCTAATTACACCACACCATAGCTATGCTATTCTAATTACACCACACCATAGTTAATATATTCTAATTACACCACACCATAGCTATACCACACTATAGTTAATATATTCTAATTACACCACACTATAGTTAATATATTCTAATTACACCACATATAGTTAATATATTCTAATTACACCACACTATAGTTAATATATTCTAATTACACCACACTATAGTTAATATATTCTAATTACACCACACCATAGCTATATATTCTAATTACACCACACCATAGTTAATATATTCTAATTACACCCACCAAAGTTATTATATTGTAATTACACCACACTATAGTTAATATATTCTAATTACACCACACTATAGCTATATATTCTAATTACACCACACTATAGTTAATATATTCTAATTACACCACACTATAGTTAATATATTCTAATTACACCACACTACAGTTAATATATTCTAATTACACCACACCATAGTTAATATATTCTAATTACACCACACTATAGTTAATATATTCTAATTACACCACACCATAGCTATGCTATTCTAATTACACCACACTATAGTTAATATATTCTAATTACACCACACTATAGCTAATGCTATTCTAATTACACCACACTATAGTTAATATATTCTAATTACACCACACTATAGTTAATTTATTCTAATTACACCACACTATAGTTAATATATTCTAATTACACCACACCATAGTTAATATATTCTAATTACACCAAACCATAGTTAATATATTCTAATTACACCACACCATAGCTATGCTATTCTAATTACACCACACCATAGTTAATATATTCTAATTACACCACACTATAGTTAATATATTCTAATTACACCACACTATAGTTAATATATTCTAATTACACCACACTATAGTTAATATATTCTAATTACACCACACTATAGTTAATGTATTGTAATTACACCACACAATAGCTATGCATTCTAATGATACCACATCATATTCTAATTAATTACACCAAACCATAGTTAATATATTCTAATTATACCACATCATAACTATGCCATTCTAATTACACCACATCATAGCTATGCTATTCTAATTATACCACACTATATTAATATATTCTAATTACACATTAGTTAATATAATTTTAATTACACCACATCATAGTTAATATATTCTAATTACACCCCACCATAGCTAATACTATTGTAATTACACCACTTCAATAGCTATCCTATTCTAATTATACCACATCATAGCTATGCTATTCTAATTACACCACATCATAACTATGCTATTCTAATTATACCACATCATAACTATGCCATTCTAATTACACCACATCATAGCTATGCTATTCTAATTATACCACATCATAACTATGCCATTCTAATTACACCACATCATAGCTATGCTATTCTAATTACACCACATCTTAGCTATGCTATTATAATTACACCACTTCATAGCTATCCTATTCTAATTACACCACATCTTAGCTATGCTATTATAATTATACCACATCATAGCTATGCCATTCTAATTATACCACATCATAGCTATGCTATTCTAATTACACCACTTCATAGCTATCCTATTCTAATTACACCATATCATAACTATGTAATTCTAATTACACCACATCATAACTATGTAATTCTAATTACACCACATCATAACTATGCTATTCTAATTATACCACATCATAGCTATGCTATTCTAATTACACCACATTATAGTTAATGCTATTCTAATTACACCACATCTTAGCTATGCTATTCTAATATCATAGCTATGCTATTCTAATTACACCACATCATAGCTATGCTATTCTAATTACACCACACCATAGCTATGCTATTTTAATTACACCACATTATAGCTATGCTATTCTAATTACACCACATCTTAGCTATGCTATTCTAATTACACCCCTCTATAGTTAATGTATTCTAATTACACCACACCATAGTTAATATATTCTAAATACACAACACCATAGCTATGGTATTCTATTATCATAGCTATGCTATTCTAATTACACCACACTATAGTTAATATATTCTAATTACACCACACTATAGTTAATATATTCTAATTACACCACATCATAGTTAATATATTTTAATTACACCACACCATAGTTAATATATTCTAATTACACCACACTACAGTTAATATATTCTAATTACACCACACCATAGTTAATATATTCTAATTACACCACACTATAGTTAATATATTCTAATTACACCACACTATAGTTAATATATTCTAATTACACCACAATATAGTTAATATATTCTAATTACACCACACCATAGTTAATATATTCCAATTACCCCACACCATAACTAATATATTCTAATTACACAACACCCTAGCTATGCTATTCCAATTACACCACATCACAACTATGCTATTCCAATTACACCACACCATATCTATGCTATTCCAATTACACCACATCATAACTATGTTATTCCACTTACACCACATCATAACTATGCTATTCCACTTACACCAGATGCTAGCTATGCTATTCTAATTACACCACACCATAGCTATGCTATTCTAATTACAAAACACCATAGCTATGCTATTCTAATTACACCACACCATAGCTATGCTATTTTAATTACACCACATTATACTACATTATAGCTATGCTATTATAATTACACCACATTATATTATGCTATTCTAATTACACCACATTATAGCTATGCTATTCTAATTACACCACACCATAGCTATGCTATTCTAATTACACCACATTATAGCTATGCTATTATAATTACACCACATTATAGCTATGCTATTCTAATTACACCACACCATAGCTATGCTATTCTAATTACACCACATTATAGCTATGCTATTCTAATTACACCACACCATAGCTATGCTATTCTAATTACACCACACCATAGCTATGCTATTTTAATAGCTATGCTATTTTAATTACACCACATTATAGCTATGCTATTCTGATTACACCACATTATAGCTATGCTATTCTAATTACACCACATCTTAGCTATGCTATTCTAATTACACCATACTATAGTTAATATATTCTAATTACACAACACCATAGTTAATATATTCTAATTACACCACATCATAGTTAATATATTTTAATTACACCACACCATAGTTAATATATTCTAATTACACCACACTTACATTAATATATTCTAATTACACCACACCATAGTTAATATATTCTAATTACACCACACTATAGTTAATATATTCTAATTACACCACACTATAGTTAATATATTCTAATTACACCACACTATAGTTAATATATTCTAATTACACCACACTATAGTTAATATATTCTAATTACACCACACTATAGTTAATATACTCTAATTACACGACATCATAATTAATTTATTCTAATTACACCACACCATAGTTAATATATTCTAATTACACCCCACCATAGTTAATATATTCTAATTACACCCCACCATAGTTAACATATTCTAATTTCCCCACACCATAGTTAATATATTCCAATTACACCACACCCTAGCTATGCTATTCCAATTACACCACATCACAACTATGCTATTCCAATTACACCACACATATCTATGCTATTCCAATTACACCACATCATAACTATGCTATTCCAATTACACCACATCATAACTATGCTATTCCAATTACACCAGATGCTAGCTATGCTATTCTAATTACACCACACCATAGCTATGCTATTCTAATTACAAACACCATAGCTATGCTATTTTAATTACACCACATTATAGCTATGCTATTCTAATTACACCACATCTTAGCTATGCTATTCTAATTACACCATACCATAGCTATGCTATTTTAATTACACCATACCATAGCTATGCTATTCTAATTACACCATAACATAGCTATGCTATTCTAATTACACCATACCATAGCTATGCTATTTTAATTACACACATTATAGCTATGCTATTCTAATTACACCATACCATAGCTATGCTATTCTAATTACACCATACCATAGCTATGCTATTTTAATTACACCACATTATAGCTATGCTATTCTAATTACACCATACCATAGCTATGCTATTTTAATTACACCACATTATAGCTATGCTATTCTAATTACACCACATCTTAGCTATGCTATTCTAATTACACAATACTATAGTTAATATATTCTAATTACAGCACACCATAGTTAATACATTCTAATTACACGACATCTTAGCTATGCTATTCTAATTACACCACACCATAGCTATGCTATTCTAATTACACCACACTATAAAGTTAATATATTCTAATTACACCACACCATAGTTAATATATTCTAATTACACCACACCATAGTTAATATATTCTAATTACACCACACCAGAACTATGCTATTCTAATTACACCACATCATAACTAAGCTATTCTAATTACACCACACCATAGCTATGCTATTCTAACTACACCACACTATAGTTAATATATTCTAATTACACCCGTCTATAGTTAATATATTCTAATTACACCACATCATAGTTAATATATTCTAATTACACCACACCATAGTTAATATTTTCTAATTACACCCCTCTATAGTTAATATATTCTAATTACACCACACCATAGTTAATATATTCTAATTACACCACACCATAGTTAATATATTCTAATTACACCACATCATAACTATGCTATTCTAATTACCACACTATAGTTAATATATTCTAATTACACCACATAATAACTATGCTATTCTAATTACACCATACTATAGTTAATATATTCTAATTACACCACATCATAACTATGCTATTCTAATTATACCACACCATAGTTAATATATTCTAATTACACCACATCATAACTATGCTATTGTAATTACACCACACTATAGTTAATATATTCTAATTACACCACATCATAACTATGCTATTCTAATTACACCACATCATAACTATGCTATTCTAATTATACCACACTATAGTTAATATATTCTAATTACACCACACTATAGTTAATATATTCTAATTACACCACACTATAGTTAATATATTCTAATTACACCACACCATAGTTAATATATTCTAATTACACCACATCTTAGCTATGCTATTCTAATTACATCACACCATAGTTAATATATTCTAATTACACACACACCGTAGTTAATATATTCTAATTACACCACACTATAGTTAATATATTCTAATTACACCACATCTTAGCTATGCTATTCTAATTACACCACATCTTAGCTATGCTATTGTAATTACACCACACTATAGTTAATATATTCTAATTACATCACACTATAGTTAATATATTCTAATTACACCACACTATAGTTAATATATTCTAATTACTCCACACTATAGTTAATATATTCTAATTACACCGCATCATAGTTAATTTATTCTAATTACACCACACCATAGTTAATATATTCTAATTACACCCCACCATAGTTAATATATTCTAATTACACCCCACCATAGTTAATATATTCTAATTACACCACACCGTAGTTAGTATATTCTAATTACACCACACCATATTTAATATATTCTAATTACACCACACCATATTTAATATATTCTAATTACACCACACCATAGCTATGCTATTCGAATTACACCACACCATAGCTATGCTATTCCAATTACACCACATCATAACTATGCTATTCCAATTACACCACATCCTAGCTATGCTATTCTAATTACACCACATCATAGCTATGCTATTCAATTACACCACATCATAACTATACTATTCTAATTACACCACATCTTAGCTATGCTATTTTAATTACACCACATCATAGCTATGCTATTCTAATTACACCACATCATAACTATACTATTCTAATTACACCACATCTTAGCTATGCTATTTCAATTACACCACATCTTAGCTATGCTATTTTAATTACACCACATCATAGCTATGCTATTCTAATTACACCACATCATAACTATGCTATTCTAATTACACCACATCATAGCTATGCTATTTTAATTACACCACATCATAGCTATGCTATTACAATTCCAAAACATATCACACAACTCCCCCCACCTCCCATGTCAAGAGTACAAATTTAGATGTACACTCTTTTGCTTAGCTGTGCCAGTGAGAGTTGCGTCAGTCGAAGATTATCATCATCATGTTTTCTGCCCGAGCTTTCCAATTTTGGCTCTCATCATTTGGAGGTCTCTTTTTCTGGAAACAAGAACTAGTCCCAGCTTTTCGACCTTGAGATGCAAATTGAAACTAAATTGTTAGGACCCTCTACCAGTGAAATGTTTGTCTATAACAAAACTGTTTTATAGACTACACATTTACACATGCACTCACGTCTGTCTGTGTGTGTATGTCTGTGTGTGTATATGTGTGTGTATGTCTGTGTGTGTATATGTGTGTGTGTGTGTGTGTGTGTGTGTATGGGATAGGTTGTAACATTACATAATGTTTGTCTATAACAATTGTTTTATAGACTATATTATCTTTACACATGCACTCACGTCTGTGTGTGTGTGTGTGTGTGTGTGTGTATATGTGTGTGTATGTGTGTGTGTATGTCTGTGTGTGTATATGTGTGTGTATGTGTGTGTGTGTATGTATGTATGGGATAGGTTGTAACATTACATAATGTTTGTCTATAACAAAACTGTTTTATAGACTATATTATCTTTACACATGCACTCACGTATGTGTGTCTGTGTGTGTGTGTGTGTGTGTGTGTGTGTATGTATGTATGATGTGATAGTTTGTAACATTACATAATGTTTCATTCTATACTTTGTTGAAATGCAAAGCGTCATTAAGCACTTCTATGTGAATATCAGCGCTATAGAAATAATTCCTTTTCTTTCTCCTTTCTTTTCTTTCATCATCATAATTTTTATAATAGTTGCCATTTTTCTCCTCCTTTTCGTTGTTCTCCTAGTTCTCCTCCTCCTTCTCATCTTCTTCCTCTTCTTCATAATTACAATCAATATTGTCATCCTCAAAACAATGTTGGTGTTAATTTGCCACCAGGTGGTAGCGGAGTGCAAGTCCTGAGCCCGTCTGCTGTCCAGACTCACGTTGCCATAGCAGCAGACATGTCCAAGCTTGAAGATACCAAGAGGGTTATACAGGTGAGCAACATGGTTTGGCATTTATTATCTCCCTTTTTACACGGTTGTCATTCTTGTTATGCGTACACCTACGTTAAAACGAGGTGAATTCTATGATAGAGGCAATGCAAGCAGTTATCATTGCAACACATGGCATAAACAATACGATTTTTACTTTCCAAGCAGATTATTAAGGAAGATACATTTATTTCATCAATAATACAACACATCTGCTCTAACAGGAAGCCATAAAGCAGCTTGGTGGATTGGACATTCTGGTGTTGAACCATGGCAAGATTCCCATCTCTAAAATCTATAGGCCGAGCCAAGATGTTTTGAACCAGTTCCATCTTCTAATGGACGTGAATTTCAGGTAGGCTACAGTCGGGTGGTGTCGGTGGCCAAGTGATTAGGCTGGCGGACTGGTCCCGAGTTTGAATCCTGACAAAGCTAGGCAAGATATTTTGCTCCTTGGAAAACACACTTAACACATTTCCCACACTCGACCCAGGTGCAAATGGATACAAACACTAGCTTGGGAGTAAATACCTGTGGCAGACTAGCATCTGTTCCGCTTGGTGATATAGAAACCGGGATAAGATGAGGTTCTAAGCGCTTGCTTTACCTTTCACTTGACTGCTGGGTTGATGTGTACAACTTGTCAGCTCCGTACTCGGTGATGAGTGTAGGGTGATCAATAGCAAGTAAATCTAGTAAAATGTTCCATCAAGGCCTCTATGGTCATGAAGCCTGAGCTTATCTAGCTTTCTATAGCGTGAGGGAGAATAAATGATAACCTTCATCTCATGGGCCGGATACAGTTCGTCGCATAGTGTTACTTCCGAGCTGTTGTTGGCACCCATTGGGTTGAGTAGAGAAAATGCGTGGCACGTGTTACGTGTCACTGTCGCTGCCAAGGAACACAATGTTGGGTCTAGCGTTGCCAGGACTTCATGGTCCCTCCGGCAGCCTCCCCAGTGGGACACACATGCCACGTAGTTAGTAGCAAAACCGGATTTGTTCCTCCTGCTGAAATGGAAGTTTTACAGTTTCTTTCCTGGCCATCTTCGTCATTCATCCTGCTGCAGAATCGTCAAAAGGATTTTACATGTATTACATCCAGTGTTTTTTCTTCTATACATGTATTGCATCCAGTGTTTTTTCTTCTATACATGTGTTAAATCCAGTGTTTTTCTTCTATACATGTATTGCATCCAGTGTTTTTCTTCTATACATGTATTGCATCCAGTGTTTGCTTTTCTACATATGTATTACGTCCATTATATCTTTCTCCTTACCTGCTGCCTCGCAGGCCGGTCTTGGCTGACCAAAGCATAAGGCAGTCAACTAGGGTACAAAGGGCTAACGCCCTGCTTATCCAAAACCTAACTGACGCAGAGAAATACATATAATGTAACCAGCTTGACCTTTCAACGACGAAAATGGAAACGACTGTCATTTTTGGAACATGGAATGTTAGGGCAATAAATAGAAAAGAGTTAAATTAGTTGAAAAAAAATGGAAAAATTCAAAGTAGACATTTTGGCTATTAGAGAAATAAAGAAAAGAAGACAAAGGAATAGAAAATGTAGTACCAAATCATATTTTAATCTTTTCAGGAGTAGATATAAAAGATAGACCTACAGCACGAGTAGGCCTCCTAGTGCATAAAAGGCATGAAGAGCTTCTAGAAAGTTGGAAATGTCTAAGTCCACGGCTATTAGAGGTAAATATTAAACCAAAAGAAAGAGACATAAAAACTATTAATATCTTATCGACCAAACGAAGACGAAACTAAAGAATTAGAAGATATCTTCGAGAACGATTTACAAATAGCTGCTTTTACATCTACACATGTATTACATCCAATGTTTGTTCTTACTTCTACACATGTATTACATCCATTATTTGTTCTTACATCTACACATGTATTACATCCATTGTTTGTTCTTACATCTACACATGTATTACATCCATTGTATGTTCTTACATCTACACATGTATTACATCCATTATTTGTTCTTACATCTACACATGTGTTACATACATTGTTTGTTCTTACATCTACACATGTATTACATCCATTGTTTGTTCTTACTTCTACACATGTATTACATCCATTGTTTGTTCTTAATTCTACACATGTATTACATCCATTGTTTGTTCTTACATCTACACATGTACTACATCCATTATTTGTTCTTACATCTACACATGTATTACATCCATTGTTTGTTCTTACATCTACACATGTATTACATCCATTGTTTGTTTTTATTACATCCATTGTTTGTTCTTACATCTACACATGTATTACATCCATTGTTTGTTTTTAATTCTACACATGTGTTACATACAATGTTTGTTCTTACATCTACACATGTATTACATCCATTGTTTGTTCTTACATCTACACATGTATTACATCCATTGTTTGTTCTTACATCTACACATGTATTACATCCATTGTTTGTTCTTACATCTACACATGTATTACATCCATTGTTTGTTCTTAATTCTACACATGTGTTACATACATTGTTTGTTCTTACATCTACACATGTATTACATCTATTGTTTGTTCTTAATTCTACACATGTGTTCTTACATCTACACATACATTGTTTGTTCTTACATCTACACATGTATTACATCCATTGTTTGTTCTTGTTTGTTCTTACTTCACACATGTTTGTTCTTATTACATACAATGTTTGTTCTTACATCTACACATGTATTACATACATTGTTTGTTCTTAATTCTACACATGCATTACATCCATTGTTTGTTCTTACATCTACACATGTATTACGTCCATTGTATGTTCTTACATCTACACATCCATTGTTTGTTCTTACTTCTACACATGTATTACATCCATTGTGTACATAATTTGTTCTTACATCTACACATGTATTACATACATTGTTTGTTCTTACATCTACACATGTATTACATACATTGTTTGTTCTTACATCTACACATGTATTACATACATTGTTTGTTCTTACATCTACACATGTATTACATACATTGTTTGTTCTTATCTACACATGTTTACATCCATTGTTTGTTCTTACATCTACACATGTATTACATACATTGTTTGTTCTTACATCTACACATGTATTACATCCATTGTTTGTTCTTAATTCTACACATGTGTTACATACATTGTTTGTTCTTACATCTACACAGGTCTTATGTTCACCTAACCACACATGCCTTGCCTCAGATGTTGGCTAATGAAGGAAGCATCATTGTAGTCAACAGTATTGCTGGTCTGTATATTCGCATACAATTTCTTTATATTGGAAACAAAGCCAAGTGTCCATACATTTTACACTATTACAGGACAAGCCACATTATTTGTGATCTAAAGGTTTTGGGTTTTTTAAAAGCGGCTTGAAGTTATTGTTGCACTGAGTTCTATATACAACACTGTATTTATATACAACACTGTATCTATATACAACACTGTATCTATATACAACACTGTATTTATATACAACACTGTATTTATATACAACACTGTATCTATATACAACACTGTATTTATATACAACACTGTATCTATATACAACACTGTATTTATATACAACACTGTATCTATATACAACACTGTATCTATATACAACACTGTATCTATATACAACACTGTATCTATATACAACACTGTATCTATATACAACACTGTATCTATATAAAACACTGTATCTATATACAACACTGTATCTATATACAACACTGTATTTATATACAACACTGTATCTATATACAACACTGTATCTATATACAACACTGTATCTATATACAACACTGTATTTATATACAACACTGTATCTATATACAACACTGTATCTATATACAACACTGTATTTATATACAACACTGTATTTATATACAACACTGTATCTATATACAACACTGTATTTATATACAACACTGTATCTATATACAACACTGTATTTATATACAACACTGTATCTATATACAACACTGTATCTATATACAACACTGTATCTATATACAACACTGTATTTATATACAACACTGTATTTATATACAACACTGTATTTATATACAACACTGTATCTATATACAACACTGTATCTATATACAACACTGTATTTATATACAACACTGTATTTATATACAACACTGTATCTATATACAACACTGTATTTATATACAACACTGTATTTATATACAACACTGTATTTATATACAACACTGTATTTATATACAACACTGTATTTATATACAACACTGTGTTTATATACAACACTGTATTTATATACAACACTGTATTTATATACAACACTGTGTTTATATACAACACTGTATTTATATACAACACTGTATCTATATACAACACTGTATCTATATACAACACTATTTATATACAACACTGTATTTATATACAACACTGTATTTATATACAACACTGTATTTATATACAACACTGTATTTATATACAACACTGTATTTATATACAACACTGTATCTATATACAACACTGTATCTATATACAACACTGTATTTATATACAACACTGTATTTATATACAACACTGTATTTATATACAACACTGTATTTATATACAACACTGTATCTATATACAACACTGTATCTATATACAACACTGTATCTATATACAACACTGTATCTATATACAACACTGTATTTATATACAACACTGTATTTATATACAACACTGTATTTATATACAACACTGTATCTATATACAACACTATTTATATACAACACTGTATTTATATACAACATCGTATTTATATGTTTGCTTCTATATTGTATCTTTATGGGGTGTTTTCTCCATGGTGTTTCTGTATGTTGTCTCTCTATGTTTTCTCACTATGCTTTCTCTCTATGTTGTCTATCTATTTAGTCTCTTTTTTGTTGTCTCTCTATATTTTGTCTATGTTATCTCTCTATGTTTTCTCTCAATGTTCTCTCTCTACGTTTTCTCTCTATTTATTCTCTCTATGTTTCCTCTCTATGTTGTCTCTGTATGTTTTCTATTTATCTTCTCTCTATATGTTGTTTCTCTGTCTCTATGTTGTCTCTCTATGTTGTCTATCTATGTTCTCTCTCAATGCTATCTCTTTATGACTTCTCTTAATATTTTTTCTTTATAGTGTCTCTCCATGCTTTCTCTCTTTCTTATCTCTTTATGTCGTCTCTCTGTTTCTCTCAATATTGTCTCTATGCTTTTTTCTCAATTATTTCTCTCTATGTTGTCTCTTTATGTTGATATCAATGTGTTCTCTTTATGTCTCTTCTATGTTGGTACTGTATGTTGTTTTTCTATGGCCTCTCTCTATGATGCCTCTTTATGTTGTCTCTCTATGTTGTCTCTCTATATTTTCTATCTATGTTGTATCTCTATGTTTTCTCAGTATGTTGTCTTTGTACAGTCTGTCTCTGTGTTGCCTCTCTATGTCGTCTCTCTGTGTTTTCTCTCTATGTTGTATACGAATGTTTTCTCTCGCTTAATTATCTCTCTATGTCTTTCTCTATGTTTCTGTCTATGTTGTATATATATATATATATGTCATCTCTCTATCTTTTCTTTATGTTGTCTCTTTATGGTTCTCCATTTGTTCTCTCCACGTTGTCTTTCTATGTTTCTCTCTATGTTATTCTCACTGTTTCTCTACATATGCCCTCTCTATGCTGTCTCTCTATTGTGTCTCTCTATGATATATCTCTATGTTTCTCTTTATGTTGTACCTCTATGTTTCTTTCTGTGTTTCTCTTTATATTTCTCTTTATGTTGTATATCTGTGTTCTCTCTATTTTCTTCCCTTTATATCGTCTCTTTCTGTTTCTCCTATATATTTTTCTCTTTGTTTCCCTCAATGTTGTCTCTTTATATCTTTTTAAGGTTCTCTATGGTTTTTTCTTCATGTTGTCTTTCTATTTTTCTCTCTAAGTTTTCTCTCTATGCTGTATATCTGTGTTTCCTCTCTATATTCTCTCTATTTTTCTCTCTTGTTTCTTTATGTTGTATCTTTATCTCTCAATGTTGTCTTTCTATGTTGTCTCTCTATATTGTCTCTATGTATTCCTCTATGTTTTCTCTCTATGTTGTCTCCCTATGTTTTCTCTCTAAGTTGTATCCTTATACTTTCTCTCTTTTGTTGTGTTTCTATAGTCTCTCTTTATGTTGTTCCTCTACGTTGTTTGTTATGTTGTCTCTCTATGTTTTATCTCTATGTTGTCTTTCGATGTTGTTTCTTTATGTTATTTCTCTATGTTGACTCTGTGTGTGGTCGTTCTGTGTATTTCTCTATCTTTTTATCTCTAAATTGTCCCTCTATATTTCTCTCTATGTTGTCTCTATGATTGTGGTTGTATTGTACATGTCTGTTAATCTCTATGTTTCGCTTTATGTTGTATCCATTTGTTGTCTCTCTATGTTATCTCTCTTACTTTTCTCTATATATGGTATATTTATGTACTCTCTCTATGTTGTCTCTCCAGGTTGTCTCTCTATGCATCTCTCTATGTTGTCTCTCTATGTTTCCCTCTATCTTTTGTTTCTTAGGCTTCTCTCTATGGTTTCTCTTCATGTTGTCTTTCTATTTTTCTATCTAAGTTTTCACTTTATGCTGTATATCTCTTTTGTTTCTCTATGTTGCATCTCTATTTCTCGATGTTGTCTTTCTATGTTGTCTCTGTGATGTCTCTATGTATTCCTCTATGTTTTCTATTTATGTTGTCTCCCTAGGTATTCTCCCTGAAAGGTTTTATACCAGGCAGAAATATCACTGATATGATTCAGGACATTGACGACATCTTAAAAACAAAGAATAACACAGATAATCAAGATATACTTGTGTCTCTGGATTTTAGGAAAGCTTTTTGATACTATATCAATTCCTTTTCTTTTTGAATCAATTAAAACAATTGGATTTAGAGATGATTTTATAAAATGGATGAAGGTTTTGTTTCATGGAAGAACAGCTTCTGTCCAAAATGCAGGTTTCATCTCAGAAGAATGTAATGTAGAAAGAGGTGTGGAGGCAAAGATGCTCAATATCTCCACTCTTGTTTATTGTGGCTATAGAGCTACTCGCCATAATCATTAGATAAAACAAAAACATCAAAGGCATAAATCATGTCGAGGGCATACAACCAATAAAAAATGAAGCAATATACTGATGATAGGTCGCTATTTGCCAAAGGCATTGATGATCTCAAGAAGGCATTAAATCGTTGAAATATTCTCAACACTGTCTGGACGGAAACTCAATAAAGAAAAAGCATTAGCTATGGCATTAAATTCGAAGTGACTATTTGTAGTACTACTCCCAATAGGCCAAAAGCCGTTTTTCCTATTCGTAGTACTAGTAGTAGTCAAGGATTGTTCTCGCAGTAAATAGTAGTAGTAGTAGTGTAGTAGTATTACTGTTGTAGAACCAGCGGTAGTAGTACTGCTGTAGAAGTAGTTGTAGTAGTTTTATTAATAGTAGTGATAGTACTGTTGTAGAAGTAGTAGTATTTATACTTAGTTACACATGTAGTAGTAGTAGTAATAGTAGTAGTAGTAGTAGAAAGTGGTAGTAGTAGTAGTAGTAGTAGTAGTAGTAGTAGTAGTAGTAGTAGAAGTAGTAGTAGTAGTAGTAGTAGTAGTAGTAGTAGTTGTTGTTGTAGTAGTAGTAGTAGTGGTAGTAGTACTAGTAGTAGTAGTAGTAGTAGTAGTAGTAGTAGTAGTAGTAGTAGTAGTAGTAGTAGTAGTAGTAGTAGTAGTAGTAGTACAAATAAGGAGAGAAGGGTTTATAGCGTATAATTTTAGTAGTAGTACAAATAAGGAGAGAATACTTTATAGTTTACTCATTGGTAGTACTTTAGTAGTAATAGTACTACAAATAGTGAGAGAAGGCTTTATAGCCTATTGTAGTAGTAATAGTAATAGTACTACAAATAGGAAGAGAATGGTTTATAGCCTATTGGTAGTAGTAATAGTAATAGTACTACAAATAGTGAGAGAAGGCTTTATAGCCTATTGGTAAATAGTAATAGTAATAGTACTACAAATAGGAAGAGAATGGTTTATAGCCTATTGGTAGTAGTAATAGTAATAGTACTACAAATAGGGAAGAATGGTTTATAGCCTATTGGTAGTAGTAATAGTACTACAAATAGGGAAGAATGGTTTATAGCCTGTTGGTAGTAGTAATAGTACTACAAATAGGGAGAATGGTTTATAGCCTATTGGTAGTAGCACTACAAATAGGGCTTGCCAAATTTACCACCCATTTCCTTGCATAATGCATGGAAATAACAGAGTAAATGAAATAAAAATAATACGTATATTCTTTAGAAACACTGAATCAGCAAAAAACATAGAAACCATTAAATGTATATTGACGCAGTGGGCAAAGAAATCTGTCCATAATGAGTAAAATTCAGATACTTAAAACGTTCGCTCTCAGTCAGTTAACTTATGTGAGGAGAAGTATTGGTATTGCCGATGAAATTTTATCACATAAATCGAATATTTTTCAAGTTTATATGGCAAAGAGATATACAAACAGAAGAGCAATTGAAAAAAAAAAAAGAAGCGTTATGTTAAGTCATGTTGAAATGGGAGGACTTAACATGCCAAATGTGTAGAAATACAAGACGCATGCCTATTAGATTGGGTCGAAGTTCTTTGAATCCAGAGGAAAGGCTGCTTTAAAAAATTGATTGAAAAAGTGTTATCACCTGGTGGCGGACAAACAGCTTTTGAAGCAAATGTTTCTTCGAAACAATTTCAAGGTATGTCCTTATTCGCAATGAATTTTGGCTTCGGTACAAAAAACATGGACAAAACATACTTTCAACAAAATACAAAGAAAAAGAAGCTAATATTTTCCTCCAACCTTTATTTAATAATAATAAATGTAACTCACGCTGAAGGTTTTGCATGTGCATTATCTTATAAAGAACGGGTTGAAATATATCAAAGATATTTGCAATGGCGAACCAATAATAGATTTTGAACAGCTCACTCAAAAAATGCGGTAATTATCTACGGGGAGGAGTAGATTATTGGCTAATAATAACATTTGCAAATGGGTTGCAAACTGAAATCAAGGAGATAAATAGGAATATTATCGGTAGCTAAAATGACAGTGTCAAAGTACAAATATGGATGAGGGGGTAATCTGAATGAAATATTCAATTTCAAGGCTGAATTATGAATCACTGATATCTAACCTAATATTTTCATCAGCTGTTTTCTTTCTTTTTTTCTTTTTCGTTTAAACGGCTTGGGGGATGGGGGGGTGTGTTGTTATTTCGATGTTTTTGCCTCGGGTATTTCGTTTATTTTATTGTATTTTATCTTTATATTCTTTTAAAGTTTTTATTGTTTTTTGTTTTCATGTTTTGTATTGGTTTTTATTTTGAAATAATGAATTCAATACAACGAGGAAAAAAAACAAAAAAAAAAGCAATGATCAATGGAAGCGCAACAGACCGCATAGGCTACCCCAAAATGAACATTACTATATTTCATCACTATCCTAATTTCATTTATGATCAAATTTTCTACAAGTATGAATAGCATTATAATTATCTATTATACTAATAAATAAAAAGAGAAAAAAGAAAAAAGAACAAATATTAGGTCAGTGGGTGTGGTGATAGAGGACGACAGTAATACTAGTAAAAGTAAAGGTCGTGTAAATAGTAAAATGATAGTAGTGATAGCGTTAGCAAACAGTCGTTGCATTAATTATATTACATGTGTTGACGGGGAGGGGACAGGTGAGGAAAGTTTAATAAGAACTATTAGTATTACGCATGAGTATCTTTTAGATATCTAGATTTGCATTGCAAAAAATGATAAAACAAAAACGAACAAAAACAAAAGAAACAAAAAGCTATGGGAGGTATCGAAACCAAATACAATCTTGTGACAATAGTCATATGTGCAAACGCAACAGGTGTGCCATTTTGAAAGCACGACCACTCTGAAGTGTCGTGAGATAAGGTGCCAGCCCCGCTTCCGGAACCTACAATATGCAGATGACGCTTTGATAGTGGCACTCTAACTACCAGAAACACAGTGCACAGAAAGCTTTGTTTCAGTACAGAGTCGTATTCAACTATATATCCATTAAGAAGAGAGAAAAAACAACAAACAAACAACGAACAACAACAACAAACAAACAAATAAACAAACAAACAAGAACCCCATCAAAAACAAATAGAAATAGAGAGAGAGAGAGA
>JAXRKP010002955.1:0-29750 GCA_037039925.1 Doris montereyensis | reverse complement strand
AAAAGGCTCATGGCCTTTTGGGGGTCATGACCTGAAGTTTAGGAACCCCTGCACTAGCTATTTGGACCGTGTAAGACTGAAAACATTTGGATTCATCACAATTTCCCAATGTTATCTCTTATCCTGATCCTGTTGCAATTTTTAAAGTATAGGGTCTGAAAATTTAATATTACATATATATTTTTTAAATCTACATAATTTTATATCTAGATTTAAGCTTAGATCTTGCGAAGGCTACATTTTTAAAGATTGCTGTTAATATCGTTGGCACTCATGGTGGGTGACATGAATTTGAGAACTTCGTAATCAGTCAGAAAGAAAAAAAGTCGCATAAATGGTATGTCATTAACAAATGAGTGTTCGCTAAATTACAAGTATTATTTAGCATGATTTGTCACAATGAATTCACGGTTCATTGGCGCAGAACATTTTGCGTCCTTGAATTTTTTTTTACGCCAGTTCTTCACTTAGCACAAATTAAAATGTTTCATCTGATTGAAGTGGTCACATCAATAGTGTTTCTTATGTCCTCTTTCATGAAAAACGAGACAGAGAGATAATCCTAGGGAATAAAAGAAAATCATGCTTCCTGAAAAGTGTGACAGTGATAAGATGATGAAACTACATCTTATTTACAGCCGTTTGAAACTTGGAATTCCCAACGCCATCCGTGTCTAAGTCCATTCATTGTTTTTGGATTCTTTTTCTTCTTCTTCTAAATGCCATAATTGTAACTTAGTTGCACTATTGAAATGACCATGTGTGCGCACTTTTATTTTTTGTTTTTTGGTTTTTGTGCAAAGTTTGACGAAAAAATCCCAATTGTGTGCATTGTGTGCATGGGAATGAACGTGAGATAAGAAAAGTTTTTTTGTTTTTGTTTTAGCATGATTTGTCACAATAAATTCACGGTTCATTGGCGCAGATTGCAGAACATTTTGCGTCCTTAAATTTTTTTTTTTACGCCAGTTCTTCACTTAACACAAATTAAAATGTTTCATCTGATTGAGGTGGTCACATCAATAGTGTTTCTTTGTTAATTGTTTTTTTATTGGCTTGAGCAGACATTTTCTCAACTGTGCGCACTTTTTTATCCCTGCTGTGTACGCACATACGCGCATAGCTTAGACGGCACATCGCGAGGGTGGGGGGGGGGGTAGATGATCGGGTGTCTTACTTACTTAAGCACATAAGTTAATGTAATGACACAAGATAATATGAAAGCCCCATAGGAACAAAGACGAGACAAACACAAGGAATAGACAGAAAAAAATCCAGGCCACCATGGGGATCGAATCCGCGACCTCTGCGTCGGCACCCATCGCCTCGCCATGAAAAGAAAGCGTGCTACCAATCGAGCTAACTACGCTCCCTCGATTGGTAGCACGCTTTTTTCATGGCGAGGCGATGGGTGCCGACGCAGAGGCCGCGGGTTCGATCCGCATGATGGCCTGGATTTTTTCGCTGTCTATTCCTTGTGTTTGTCTCGTCTTTGTTCCTATGGGGCTTTCATATTATCTTGTGTCATTACATTAACTTCTGACATGCCCCTTGCTTCTCTGTTTGTCTTTATCTTACTTAGGCCCAAAGCTCTGGCATGAACACAGTAAGTAGGTCATCGACGACACCCCGCCATCGCACTCTGTTCTGGGCTGCCTGTTGAATCCCTGTCCGATGGTCTTGCCTTGAATTAATTCATACGAAATCCTCCAACACTGAGGAGAGCTCAAGGATAGCAAACTCAACAACGCTTCTTAATTAAGTTTCAAGTACATGTATGTTACCTGTACGCATTGCAAATAATCTATCACATTATTATTTGATTTATAGTCGAACCTTCTGGTGTCGGTGTAAATGATGAGGATCTGAACAATTAAATTTATTCATGCCAGGGACATTGAAGTAGGTAGGATTATTACATAAAAATATATGATGTCACATTGTGTCTCTTCTCATTTCAAAAATCCTTGAAGACTCATGATGTCTAAAGATTGAAGATGTTGATATTATAATATCCGTGATGCATCCGGTCACTACTTGGGACTTGATGCTTAAGTCAGTTGTCGTATTATATCAGAATATTATTATATTGATGAAGATATTAATATTCTGTTTCGATTTGATCTTGACGCTCTAGTTTGCTAGGTAAAATAATATAAAGCTGGCTGCAAGCTAGCTCCGTGGGGAGAAAAGAGAGAGAGAGAGAGAGAGAGAGAGAGAGAGAGAGAGAGAGAGAGAGAGAGAGAGAGAGAGAGAGAGAGAGAGAGAGAGAGAGACAGACAGACAGACAGACAGACAGACAGACAGACAGACAAACAGACAGACAGACACAGAGACAGAGACAGACAGACAGACGCATAAACAGACAGACAGACAAACTGGGACTGAGGCAGAGAAAGGGATGAAGGAGATGGAGAATGTGCAGGCAGGGGGGGCACATAAGCAGAGAGAGAGGGCAGAGAGAGAGAGAGAGAGAGAGAGAGAGAGAGAGAGAGAGAGAGAGAGAGAGAGAGAGAGAGAGAGAGAGAGAGAGAGAGAGAGAGAGAGAGAGAGAGAGAGAGAGAGAGAGAGAGAGAGAGAGAGAGAGAGAGAGAGAGAGAGAGAGAGAGAGAGAGAGAGAGAGAGAGAGAGAGAGAGAGAGAGAGAGAGAGAGAGAGAGAGAGAGAGAGAGAGAGAGAGAGAGAGAGAGAGAGAGAGAGAGAGAGAGAGAGAGAGAGAGAGAGAGAGAGAGAGAGAGAGAGAGAGAGAGAGAGAGAGAGAGAGAGAGAGAGAGAGACAAAGAGAGAGAGACACTGCATTAATTGTAAAATCTCTACCAAAGAGAAAAGAGAAATAAAGCGATAGAAAAGAAAATGATAAAGGATGAAACAAATAAACTCGAAACCTTACCTTCATTATAAGACTTCACTAATAAAATGATCAGTCGTATTATTAGAAGCGGCAATGTTTGTAGTGTATGTAATTTTTATAATGTCGTATGGTCATGGGAAACACGTGGGCAGCGAACATTATCACACCTTTGTTGTGACGCATTCCGACGCCTGGCCAGGTATTCCACCTTGATGTTGTGACAAGTAGGCCAATTGAACACCACGTGGGTCAGAGTTGTCGGAACACCGGTAGCACCACCTGCTCGAGTGGTCATTCTCGCCTCCGTGCGAAGCCATGATGCATTGATGTTATCGTTTCAACACAAAGAGGAGGGAACCCACCAAAGCATCTTGGACCATCAGAACCAGTCGTTGCTGTAGTATAGTAGTAGTAGTAGTAGTAGTAGTAGTAGTAGTAGTAGTAATAGTAGTAGTAGTAATAGTAGTAGCAATAGTAGTAGTATTATTATTATTATAGTAGTAGTAGTAGTAGTAGTAGTAGTAGTAGTAGTAGTATGGTGTAGTAACATTTTTACTAGTTGTATCTATCTAGTACGAGTGTCAAATTTCAATGGCGTCCATTTAATCCCGGTAACATAGCTAGATCATCGCTATGGTGGATTTGATTTGATGAAAGACTTGATGGTAGTGATGAAAGCCTTTTGTATAGCTAAATCATTACAATATTGTTTCATTTGATTTTGTCTTGCTACAATCGTCGGCCTTCTGTATAACTAGACCATCACTGCATGTGATTTAACATGGACGGTCTTGCTACAATCGTCGGCCTTCTGTATAACTAGACCATCACGGTCTTGCTACATGTGATTTATGGACATGGACGGTCTTGCTACAATCGTCGGCCTTCTGTATAACTAGACCATCACTGTATGTGATTTAATATGGACGGTCTTGCTAAAATCGTCGGCCTTCACTGATTTTATAATTTAATTATGACCATCACTGTATGTGATCACTGTATGTGATTTTGTGTGGACGGTCTTTGACAATCGTCGGCCTTCTGTAACTAGACCATCACTGTATGTGATTTAACATGGACGGTCTTGCTACAATCGTCGGCCTTCTGTATAACTAGACCATCACTGTGTGTGATTTAACATGGACGGTCTTGCTACAATCGTCGTGTGTTCTGTATAACTAGACCATCACTGTATGTGATTTAACATGGACGGTCTTGCTACAATCGTCGGCCTTCTGTATAACTAGACCATCACTGCTTGTGATTTAACATGGACGGTCTTGTAACCGTCGGCTGTGTATATAATGAGTGTGTGTGCTTCACCGATTGCATTGTTTCTATATAACTATACAATCTATTCCATTTAATATACAAGGTCTTGTTTCTATCATAGACCATCTGTATATATACCTAATTACTAAGTGTCGTTTGCTATAGAAAGTAATGGTTGGTTTGAAATTTTTTTTAAATAGCTAGATTGCTAGATCAACACTATAATATAGAATAATACCCAGATATGTCATTTTATATAGAAAGTCTTGCTTCCAGCTAAGAAGCCTTCTATAACTATATCGTTACTGTATTCATTGAAAAGTTTATGTCATTTAATATAGAAAATATTTTGCATCGAAGATTATATTTCATATAATTAGATTATAAATATTCAATGTATGTTTTTTACATGTCTGAGATCTTGTTTCCATTAAAGCCTCTCTATGCACGGTTGCCAGACCATCACAATGTGTCATTTAATATAGAAAGTCATGCTTACGTTGAATGTCGTCTCTACAGCTAGATAGTCCCTGTAATCTATTATGATGTCATTAGATATAGAAAGCATTGCTTGCTTCCATCGAATGCATTCTATAACTAGATCATCACTCTGTGTCATTTAATGTCGAAAGCCTTGCTTCCATCGAAGACCTTCTATAACTAGATCATTAGTCTGTGTCATTTAATGTAGAAAGTCTTGCTTCCATCGAAGGCCTTCATAACTAGACCACCCGTCTGTGTCATTTAAAGTAGAAAGTCTTGCTTCCATCGAAGACCTTCTATAATTAGATCAATACTCTGTGTCATTTAAAGTAGGAAGGTTTGCTTCCATCGAAGGCTTCCATAACTAGATCCTCACTCTTTGTCATTTAGTGTAGAAATGTTTGCTTCCATCGAAGGCTTTCTATAACTAGATCCTCACTCTTTGTCATTTGGTGCAGAAATGTTTGCTTCCATCGAAGGCCTTCTATACCTAGATTATCACTCTGTGCCATTTAAAGTAGAAAGTCTTGCTTTCATCGAATGCCTTCTATAACTAGATCATCGTTATATTAAAGTTATGTCATTTAGTGAAAGTCTTGCTTCCATCGAAGGCCTTCTATAACTAGACCATCCATCTGCGTCATTTAATGTAGAAAATCTGGCCTTCATCGAATGCCTTCTATAACTAGACCACCTTTTTATTAAAATTATGTCACTTATAGTAGATAGTCTTGCATTCATCGAATGCCTTCTATAACTAGATCATCGTTATATTAAAGTATTGTCATTAATGTCATTTAGTGTAGAAAGTCTTGCTTCCATCGAAGGCCTTCTATAACTAGACCATATATCTGCATCATTTAATGTAGAAAGTCTGAAGATCATCGAATGCCTTCTATAACTAGACCACATTTTTATTAAAATTATGTCACTTATAGTAGAGATAGTCTTGGTTCATCGAAGGCCTTCTATAACTAGATCATCGTTATATTAAAGTTAATGATTTAGGGAAGGGCCTGTCTTTGATCGAGGATTTGACTCTAACTAGTTTGACCTGTTTATTAAAATTATGTCACTTATAGTAGATAACTTGCAACATCAAGGCCAACAACAACAACAACAATCGTTATATTAAAGTTATGTCATTTAGTGTAGAAAGGCTTGCTTTTGATGTCCTTTGTTGTTAGCGATGGTTTTGGAATTATCACTAGTCTACCCGTTGATGCTAGCCTGACAGTCGATTGAACGTGACCCTGTCAGATTTCAAAACTTCTGTTCCTACTCACTTGAATTTCACCACAAGACAATGGGCAGAACGTCTCCATGTTATATTTTACCGTGTGAAACATTTACAACAAGGTGAAATTGCCTTGTGTCCATTATTTATCCCTCATCCAAGATTAGTAAAATTCATTCAAGACCGTAATTATAATATATACAGTTTTGTTTGGTACCAAAGATTGCGAAATGAATACAAATGTATTGATTCAAGTAAGGGGATAGAGCAAACGACTAATCTGAAATGTGATAGACGTAGATATGTTTTCGAAGTTAAGCTCAAGAATTGGTCATTTTTGCTGTTGATAATACTTCCGTCATTCATTCCCTACCATTTCCTGTTTCTAGCCAAGGAGATCTAGAAAATAATCTCTCTTCTTCGTTCGTGTTTAATATATGTACCATTCTGACACCAATGTGACCATAGTATGTACCGTGACCACGTATACCCTAGATAGTCTCATCGTGATCATATCTGTATCACCTGACAGTGTGTACAACAATATATGGTAATCGCGTCATTACTTTACTGACCACATGTGCCACGGGATAATGTGCATTACGTGACTCGAACATGTTTGTCCTGGATCTGTGTGATGGATTATGTGTCGCTCAATCCTGTGATATGTTCCTGTCTCTCTCTCTTGTATGGGTGATGGTGTGTCTGCGATGTGTGTGTTTGTCTGATATGTGTGATATGTATGATATGGGTGATAAGGGTGATCTCTCTGTCTCGATGTGTCTTATGTCTGATATGGGTGATGGAGTGTGGAAGTGATGTATGTGTTATGGGTGATCTCTCTGCTCTCTGATCTCTTATGGGTGTGTATGATATCTCTTATGGGTGTGTGTAGTATGTGTGATATGGTGATAGGTGTGTGTGACGTGTGTGATATGGGTATTTGATGGGTGTGTGTATTAGCTGTGTATGTGTGATATGTCTGATGTCCTTGATGGATGTTTCCAGATGTATGTATTATGTGAACACTGTTTTAGTGATGTGTGTGATATGGGTTATGGGAAGGCTCTTTGACTGTAGTACATGATTAGGTATCTTCTGTACTCACAAGTGATGTGTGTGGTATGGGTGATTGGTGTTGTCTTGATGTGGTCAAGGTTATGTTTTGGACATGACTGTGTGATGTGTGATTCGTGTGACTGGTTTGTAGGATAACCTCAACATCAGTTTGTTTATGTGATTGTTTCAAATATGTGTGAGCGTGCCATGATTCTTATTTACTGATCAGGCAAGACAAACGTATACGAATAGCACTTGCTTTATGTTATTCTCTGATGAAAAGAAATAATAAATGATTGGTGACAATGATGTGTGAAAAAGAAGAGAAGGAAAGAAAAAAAGATGTATTCATATGTGGGATCCCTCCCCTCCTACCCCCCCGATGGGTGTGTTATATATGTGGTATGGTTGAAATGAAATAAATGTTTGTGTTGTGTATGATATGTGTGACAGATGCCTTAGGGATATGTGTGATGTTGGGTTACATAAAAACACTTGAAAGATATATTAATTAATTAATCAATCACACATGGGTTTAGGCATAAACACGTTACATATAAAATTGGAGTGTGTGGTGTATGTGATTGCCTATGAAACTTAATTTTTGTGATCAAAGCCAAAGAAGTTTTTGTAACATCAAAGACACCATTGTTTATCAATACAAATAGTGAGACGAGGGCATATCGGAAGTGGAGGATAAGGATATGAAACAACATTAAAGCCTCATAGGAACAAAGACGAGACAAACCTCTGCGTTTGATATGTGTGATATGGAAGTGATTGGTGTTTAGATTTACCCACATCCACGACAAAGGTGTTTGTGATATTTGGTAGGATTTTTATTTTGGTGTGTGTGATGTGTGTAAACAGTCTGATTGATGTTTAACGTGAACAGAATGATTGGTGTGTGTGTGTGGGATGTGTGTTATATGTGTGATTGATGTGTGTGTGGATAGGTTTGATATTTGTACCTGGTGTGTGTGAAGTGTGGGGTATATATATTTTGGTGTGCGTGATGTATGTAAATCTTCATACTGTTGACTGGGCTCTGAACCCGTACCATTTGTGATGTGTGGGACACGACCTGTGATGTGACCATGAGTCCCCTGTGGGAGATATGGATGATGGGACTTTGTGAGATAACTCAGGGTCTGTGAAATATGCGAATTACATTACCATATATCTGTGTGCATCTGATCACACGATAGGTAGTGTACATGTGTGATGGGTGTGTGACGATTGATGGGTGTGTTTGATGTCTGAATGATGTGTGTATGTTAAAGAACATCTTGGCTGTTTATATGCAGTCGTGCCAAAACGTTAAAACTCCTATCAAAATTTTTTAAAAATCACCTGAGACTGTGGATGCTGGTAAAATCAAATCAAAGTATATAAAAAAATTATGTTTTGAAATATCCTATGTCAAGAAAATTTAATTATGGAATGAGTGATACTGATAATCGATTCTCTCGTCATTAAAAAACAAACGAACAAACAAAACCGAATGTTAGAACGGTGATGACGTGATGACGTGATGGTTTCATGGTTCCCCAAGTATGTATGTTGTAGCGACCTGACGCCGTGATGACGTGACGTCATATACTGGCGATCTTGTAACTGTAACTGACAGTCAGTTGCTGTCACTGCTACGCCTGGGCTGCGCTCTTTTCTGAGGTAAGTATGGTTATGCCCAGCCACACTTCCCCTTCCTCTGATCTTTGCCTCTTCTACGTTTATTCAGAGTAATGCACTGGTCAATAAATTTGAAGGTACAGAGCGTGTACGGTTCTCTAAATAGGCCTTTTTTGGTAGAATTTAATTTTGCCAGGGTTGGCGGCCAGGAATGACCTGCTATTTTCGATTCCAATCATCGAGGTTCTATTACATGCGCAAAGGCACATAGGATCTCTTAGAGTGTCATCCGTCTCCGATAAGACAAAGGCACTCACTTTATCCTGTATAACCACAGGATAATGGGGATGGGGGGAGAAGAAACCCGGAAACAAAGGGTTTCAATTCCAAGCCTGCGCGATCCAGGATTCGAACCCACAACGTTTGGATAAGTAGGCGATTGCTGTACCTACTGAGCTATCTGCTCTCACAGTCCTTGTAATCTTCTCATTGTTCGTCGCTATGGGACTCTTATGTCTATGTCATTTAATCTAATACCATAGGAACCTCTGTAGTCGAGAGGCACACACTGTCAGCGTCTCAATCAAAAGGTCGTGGGTTCAAGAGGCGCCAACGGCTAAACATTTTTCTCGATTTTTTTCGAGTAAAATCGATAAAAAGGAGGTCTCGTATGGAGATCACAGCACTCTGTGCACGTTAAAGACTCTTTGGCAGTAGTTACAGGACAGTCTAAGCAAAATTAAAAAATCTTACCAAAAACCCCGAGATCATCTTATTGTGGATGTGAGTAAATCAAACTCTTCAAATCAAATTACCGATTTCTCCGGTAACTCCCTCCTTCTCCTTCCCCGATAATTAAATCGAAGGGATAAAACAGATGATTCGGCTTTTTGAGTACAGTACTTGTAGAGCTAATTTATTGGTACAGCAGGAAGCCATCAGAAAAAAAGTTTATATCTTAATTCCTATTACGCTGTAATCTTTATTATAATTCAATTTGGCTTGAGTAGGGATAGACAGTGGATATATCATTCTCACTGTCATAGTACAAATAGACACTAGACAGCCACTGTTATATGAATTTTATTACGTATTTCTCTTCATTCATTCATTCATTCATTCATTCATTCATTCATTCATTCATCCATCCATCCATCTATCCATCCATTAATTTATATGTTCATCAAATATCAAGCCATCAATTCAGTCATCTATCCGTACGTAGATATAATACACACAACACATATTAATTATGCTACCTATTCAACCATCCACCCAATATACACACACACACACATATTACGTACACACACGTACACAGTAATGCAATACAACATGGGAGGAGTTCAACCCTGCAGGAAGCTCAGAATTGGACCTTTCCTGAACGAGACAGAGATAGTGGCAGGACAGAATGAAGTGGAGAGATCTAATTGGTGGCCTATACCCCACCCGGGGTACAATGGCATAAAGTGAAAGTGACAGTAATGCAATACATACATACATACATACATACATACATACATACATACATACATACATAGATACATACATACATGCATGCATGCATGCATACATACATACATACATACATACATACATACACACACATACATACATACATACATACATACATACATACATACACACACATACATACATACATACATACATACATACATACATACATACATACATACATTCATACATACATACATACATACATACATACATACATACATACATACATACATACATACATACATACATACATACATGCGTGCATGCATACATACATACATACATACATACATACACACATACATACATACATACATACATGCGTGCATGCATACATACATATATACATACATACATACATACATACATACACATACATACATACATACATACATACATACATACATACATACATACATACATACATGCATACATACATACATACATACATAAATACATACATACATACATACATACATACATGCATGCATGTACATACATACATACATACATACATACATACATACATACATACATACATACATAAATACATACATAAATACATACATACATACACACATACATACATACATACATACATACATAAATACATACATACATACATAAATACATACATACATACATACACACATACATACATACATAAATACATACATACATACGTACATACATACATACACACATACATACATACATAAATACATACATACATAAATACATACATACATAAATACATACATACATACATACATACATACATACATACACACATACATACATACATACATACATACACACATACATACACACATACATACATACATAAATGTATACATACATACATATACATACATTACAATCGTGTATGCATAAATCAGTTTACTTCGCGAACGCAACTCACGGGCGTGAGTATTATGTGTGTGTACATATGTGTGTGTGTGTGTGTGTACACGCTTGTGTGTGGTGAGTTTGTTTCTCTTGTGAGTTTACGATCCCCTACCACTAGCACTAATTTACGTTGTACAACATGGTCAAGTTGTACTTGTGATACAGGATACATCCAGTTATGAGAAAATGAAACACCCTACCAAAATGCCAAGGACACGAGAATAGATCTAGTAGCGTGGCGTATCTGATGCCTTTCTTCACATCCCCTCCCCCGCCCATAACACCCACCCCAGCCTCACTCCCCTCCCAACATTTGTCGCCACCCCTCCCCCCCCAACACACACCTTTCCCACTTCTCAGCCGTGACGCCGAAGTTTCCAACGGAAGGTCTCAGACAAGCCAAAGTCTGGTAACAATAACTGGTAACTGTGTTAGTTCATTGAAACACGAATGCATCCGGACTGAAAACAAAAAGAAATTATGGCAGTGTTGGCATGTAGCTGATTGTGAAGCTCGGATGATTTTGTCCTTTCTCACCTTCCGTTCTCCATATCACCGGTAGAATTGATCGCACCACTACGGCTTGCTGCCGTTTTTTGTTCTGGCTTTCGCGTGGGCCTTCAAGTGCCACCCGACACCTTTGTTCGCTGTCCATGCTGGTGTTGTGGGTGCCCAAAGTGTGTTGGTGAAGCCGGCGTAAGGAGTTAATTATTCTATTGAAAAGCTGCTCAATAGAAGAGAGCGGTCACCTTTCACTGGTTACCGCGACGGCTGCTCACCTGTGAAACAAATAATAATAATATTGGACGCGTGGAGTTTGCCAAAGAGAAACTGTGATACGACGACCAGTTGAAAACGGTGTGAACGTCATGATGGAAATCAAAACCCTGGGATGATGTGCGTGTATGTGTGTGTAGGTGTGTGTGTGTGTGTGTAGGTCTCCAGGTGTGTGTAGTATGTATGTGTGTATGTATGTATGTATGTATGCATGTGTATGTATGTATGTATGTATGTATGAATGAATGAATGTATGTATGTATGTATGTATGTAGGTATGAATGTTTGTAGTATGGATGCATATATGTTTACAGAATGTGGCCTATGTATGTATGTATGTGTACGTATATGTATGTATATGTGTGTGTGTGTATCTATGTATGTATCAATGTATGTATATATATTGTATTAAACTAACATAGTGTGTTACCTATGCAATTTCTTGGTCAAATGAATAGGTTTGTAACACTAACAGCAAGGATTTCTTAATCAGGATTTCGTTATCTTTGACTTGATTCAATGATTGATCTACTTCATGGAGGAGAGAGTAAAAGGAAGGAACGACTGAGCTATCTGCTCTCACAGTCCTTGTAATCTTTCTCATTGTTCGTCGCTATGGGACTCTTATGTCTATGTCATTTAATCTAATACATAGGAAACTCTAGTCGAGAGTCATACTTCACTGTCTCAACCAAAAGGTCGTGGGTTCCAGCCTCGCCAACGAGTAAATCAGATTGAAACAAACTCAGATCTTCATTTTACTCATTTGAACAAATAAATTAAAGAGCCTGATAATAGTAGCAATAGTAATACATGTAGTAATTTAATATGGCGCATAAATCAATTTAAATGCTCAAAGGCGCACTAAGCATAAAAACATATTATGTACAAACACAAAAATAAGAAATCATAACATTATTGGAATAAGTTAGGTAAGAAGTAGTAGAATTACAATTTCATAATCACAACAATTTGATGAAATGGAGAAAATCATTTACACAACGTAAGATGTTGGTAGCTAGCTGAGTTGGTTGAGCGCCTAACTGACCTGCAGGTAATCAGAGTTCGGTTGTGTCCTGGCACGCGTATTTGGTTGTTGTTGCTTTATCATATCACATCTTTTCAGAGGCTATATAGGTCATTTGACCTTAAATGTCCCATACAACTCAAAAATAATCATGGAGTTTTAAAATGAATGAATATATAGTAATCAATAAGAACAATGCACATTCATTCATTATACAAATATTTCAAGGGGGCGGGGGAACCACAGAACACTATCTGTGGGGGGGACTACAGCCATGAAGCAAAATACTCAACATTGGACATATAATGTTCATACTTCACACATACAAAAGGATATCATGCTGTCATTGAGATGAAATAGTTTTTTCTGTCGTTCGAATTTTTGGTTGCCATGGTAACAGCGGCCATATTGGATTTTGTCTATTTTCAAATTGCTTAAAGTCAAAATATTACCAAGTAAAATCAACCAAATTTGAGATACAGGTATGAAAGAGGACTGTCCTGGTTCTGTTAGATCAGAATTTTTTATATTTGATCTCGTTACTGAGGAAAAAAATATTGAAAAAATCAACTTTCAAAATCCCAAAACACCAATTTCGTACACTAAATCATCAATAATACCATTATCATCCATTATTTCCCAAAAAGCCTCTGATATAAACTGAGGCCCACATATAAAAAAGTTATATACCAAATTTGGTTCAAATTTAAGCGTAAATTTTTGACTTTTAGCGAAAAGTATACAAAAAACATGTTTTGAGAAAAACGCAATTTTGTATTTCAGCAACTCAAAAACTCAAATTTTATTGCACAATGTCTATATTTATGCATGTTATGGATAGTATCTTATAGGAGTATATTTGCCACATATTAGGGTAATCCATTCACAAAATAATTACATTCTGAGGAGGAAAATTCATGAGAATGAAGTATATAATTCAACAGCGTAGAAGATCATCATTTAATTTGTCAAATGTTGGTAAACGGGTCAAACATGCTGATGCAGGCGGTTGTAATCCAGGGACGTATGGATACGGAGCTTATGCGCGACCAGGAAATATGTCCTGTGCGATGGCCTTCTTGTAGCAGCTCAGAGTGGATGCCAAGTGGGCAGTACTGATGCTGAGGGTTGTCGTCCGTGGAATAGCCATGGTACAAGCTGGCAAAAATTGCTGTCTTCATGTCCTCAATGTTGCCGTGCCCACGAATAGCTCTGGCATAATACTTACATAGCTTGTCTATGGCATTGCCGGTAAGGCTTCTGTGTTTCCTTCCGCGAGTGTTATACCTTTGAATAACAATAAGCATAAGATAAATATTGAGCATACACGCTATAAACCGACTCGTCAGAAAACATTGTTTACATAGTAAACTGATTTATATGAACCATTTCGAAACAGGCCTAACTGAAATCAGCAAAATAAAAAATAAATGAGACAAAACTGAAAATCAGTCAGTACAGAAATGCGAATGTAGACAAATCAACTACGTTAGAAACAGAATAGTTCAGTACAATAAAAAAAACCCCAAAACTAAAAACCCAAATGGCTTGAGGTTGATTATGTGCTTATGTTTGTCAAATAATTCAGGTGGTAGTCATTGTGTAATTGAAAATTTATAGTTAAGCGTTTTGAGAAAGACTTACATTTTTGTTCTTCTGTAGAAAATATAAGTGAGGTTATGAAGCCATGGATTCATTCTGTTTGTGCATAAGGAAATAAATTTACAAATCCTTCTTGGAGCAGTCCTGAACTAAATTCGTAAGGCCGCACTGAGTCGCTTTGAAACATGGTTCAAACACTTTTCTTTGACAATAGCCACATCTGGTTCAAATGGCTCAGCTTTGCAGACTCGTCAAAGGCTTTGAGTCACTGTCTCCAGCAAATGCCGTGTAGCGTAGCTGATGCAGGTTCACCGATCTTCGCCAGGGTTTCTGCCGCTACAGCTTCCATCATGCCCGATGTACATAAAGATGATGTACAAACAAAGGAATAAGAAGGAGATCAAATTGCAACTACAAAATAAAAATAAAATGATATCATGCATTGCGTTGTAGCTGCCTAATCTCATCGAATTAGGCAACATGCTTACAACAGATTAGTCTATGATACGGCTGCCAGAATTATCAATTATGTAAAAGGCGAAATATGACAATACGTGACAACTCCAAATTGACGTTTCGTAAAAATAATTCGTGTCACGTATTGTCATATTTCGCCTTTGACTTTACTCCACTGTGGCTCCTTTCCCGTATTATTCACAATAATGTAAAATAATTTGTTTACTCTTATTACGTGACAAGAGTACATTGGTTCCATTTCTTGATATAAGTCTAGTTTTACCCCAACCGTGAGCTTTGACTTTCTAAATATAATGATAACTGTACGGAAAAAAAAATAGACGACGATGATAATGACAAAAGCAATAATCCTAATAATGTAATGATCAAATAAATCAAACAATTATAATAACAGTGCATCCCCTCCAGAGCCATAAATCTTCTCTGTGTGTCGATTTCAATGATCGGCTAGAAAAAGTAATTTGTAAGAAGAAATTATCATTTGGTAATAAAAAACCCAACTCACCAGTGCAGTTGATGTTACAGTCTTCCTCTTGGTGTTCTCTAAGCCATGCGTCGTACAGATGCGGATTGTTAGCCTTCTGACACTTTCCAGTTGTCGCACATGTTTGATAGAAGGCACTAACGACGTGAGCATCAACTACGAAACCAGTGAGGCTTAAGTCGATGGCACATCCAATTCCAACAAGAGACGAAAGGCCCCTCGTCATTCATATTCGTCAAAACTAACGGCGATGTCTAGCGGTTCAGTGTTGTCGATGATGATATCCAGCTGCCGTTGATGTTCTTTTTTTCACCACCGATATTGCCTTACTAAATGTCTGTTGTAACACTTCTACATTGAGACTGTACATGTCTTCGGCGCGCTTCGTGAAGGTCTTCCTGTGGGGGGGTGACATAGAGAGTGTCTCACAGAAATTAGAAAGTTTGTGGGGTTCCATATCGCGCTTGAGGCAGGCTACAACTCCTGTGTTAATACTGAACGGCTCAGGTACCCTGACGTTGACATGTCGACATCTGATGTATATGTGGAGGCCACAATGTAATTACAGTTGCGGCAGAAGGCATCAAGGCACACGGCGAATCCTTTGCGCTTTTACGCGTTGACACGGCATTTCACTTTAGATCTGCAACCAATCTGAGGGCGCTGAAAAAGTGACACAAAAACGATGTCAGCGTGCTGAGCTCACAAATAGTTTTAGAGAGGCCACCGTTTGAGTCCATGGTTATCTTCGCCATGTTGTTCATTGACCATGGCACGCTTCTTCTCAAACCTGGTCTCAGAACGATGAACTGGTAAAGGAGGATCGGATGAAAGTTCACTGATGGGGATATCCAAACAATCCGAGGATGAAGAACTAGAGCTAGATTTAGATTCTCTAAGCCCAAACCTGGAGCATGGTGGGGAGCCAGCACGTGTTCCAGAGCTGGTGGTTGGTTCCTATCCCAAGTAGTAGTAGTAGTAATAGTAGCAGTAGCAGTAGTAGTAGTAGTAGTAGTAGTAGTAGTAGTAACGGCAGCAGTAGTAGTAGTAGTAGTAGTAGTAGTAGTAGTAGTAGTAGTAGTAGTAGTAGTAGTAGTAGTAGTAGTAGTAGTAGTGGTAGTAGTAGTAGTCGCAGTAATGTTATTATTTTTTTAATTATTATTATTATTATCATTATTATTATTATTGTTATTATTATACTATTATTATTGTTATTATTATTATTATTGTTATTATTATTATTATTATTATTATTATTATTATTATTATTATTATTATTATTATTATTATTATTATTATTATTGTTCTTCTTCTTCTTCTTCTTCTTCTTCTTCTTCTTCTTATTATTATTATTATTATTATTATTATTATTATTATTATTAGTAGTAGTAGTAGTAGTAGTAGTAGTAGTAGTAGTAGTAGTAGTAGTCGTCGTAGTAGTAGTAGTAGTAGTAGTAGTAGTAGTAGTAGTAGTAGTAGTAGTAGTAGTAGTAGTAGTAGTAGTAGTAGTAGTAGTAGTAGTATTTATTAACAACAAGGTAAAAATAACCCTAATGAGTTCATAATTTGTTGACGCCAACAGGTTCAGTGACTTGTCCTGTGTAGAGTCAGAAAAGGATCTAGGTGTAATCTTTGATAATCTTTGATAAGAGTCTGATTTTTTGATGAACGTATTCATGATGGCAAATGGCATGATGAGGCAGGCTACAACAACTCCTGTGTTAATATTGAACGGCTCAGGGTACCCTGACGCTTATAAGTCGACATCTGATGTATATGTGGAGGCAAGATGTCGGCCTCTTAACCCGAAGGTTGTGGGTTCAAGCCCTGGCACGGCAGGTTGAAAAGTTTTGCTCGAGTTATTTTCGAGTAAAATCTCCGCCCCCCCCTCCCCACTTGGTCGAAGGTGGACTGACACATAGTCCCATCGGAGACAGATAAAGAGGAGGTCCCGCGTGCTGATTACAACACTGTGCACGTTAAAGATCTCTTGGCTGTTGACAGGGCAGTCGGGTAAACATTAAAAATCTTACCAAAACTTCCGAAATCACATTGGTTGTGGATGTGGGTAAAATTAAATCAATAAGATTCTACTGCAACAGTGGCGCCACCCAAAAGTCCATCGTAAGATCATGATATAATTTTTTTTTAATTTGTCTCCTTTGATTTGATTTGTTAAATATCATTTTTATTTAACCCACATCAACAACCAAGGTGATTTCGGGGCTTTTTGGTAGCATTTTTAAATGACTAGATTGCCCTGTGAACTACCCAGGGATCTTTAAAGTGCACAGTGTTGTGATCTCACGTATTAATGTTCATTGTTCAAGTCGACATCTTAGATCCTGTAATGTCTTATCACTTGATCGTTCTTTCTTTCTTTATCAATTCCCAATTCTACCTTCCGGTGTATCGGTTTTAGATGCCCGAAATGACCTTTCTCCAGGCTGCCGTGTGTCGACATTTTCTGTTTCCTTCCGTGAAAGTTAAATTTCTTCGCGTTAATGCCTCTTTTATATCTTCTTCCCACTTTCTCCGAGGTCTGCCTTTTGGTCTTTTACCTTGAGTTTTAGCAATGTATACTGATTTAGCTTTTCTATTGTCATTCATTCTGTTAAGATGGTTTATCTCAGTTGATTCATTTCTATCTTAGTTTTTATGCAATCTGCTTTGGTTTGATCTCTTACTGTTGTGTTTCTGATTTTGTCTCTTTTAGTTTTCCCTACTACTCTTCTTAGATATTTCATTTTGTCTGCCTGTACTCTACTGTATTCCTTACTGTCTAAGGTCCAGGTTTCACTGCAACAGAGGAGAGTAGGACAATGAGCTGTGTTGTATACTGCCATTTTGGTTTTTGTTGATACTTTTTGTTTATCTACAAATGCCTTTCCTAGATGGTAATATATTGCACTTGCCTTTTGGATTCTCTGGCTGATTTCTTCTCTTAGTTTTCCCTCTGAGTTAATCATTACTCCTAGGTAATTGTAATTGTGAACTTGTTCTAAATCTCCCTGCCTAATTTAAGATTGTATGTTTTTTAGCTTCCCCAGTTATTAGCATTGTTTTTATTTTCTTTGCATTTACTCTCATTCCTCTTTTTATTTAATTCATTATTCCTCATGTTGATATTTGACTGGAGGTCCCTTTCTGGTTGTCTAAACAGAACTAAATCATCAGCAAATGAAAGCATTGATACATTTACTGGTTTGAGCTTCCACATACCTACATTCATTTTCTTCATTTTTGAGGATGCCTTTGCGACTGAATCCATAAATGTGTTAAACAAAAGAGGACTTACTTGGGATACAACCCTGTCTTACTCCTATATCTACATCAAATTCGTCAGATACATTTCCAGCTACTTTCACTGCACATGTTGGGTTATTGTAAAAACTGTTAATGGTTTCTATTAAATTTTGCTCTACATTATGTTCTTTTAAGGAATGCCATAGTTCGTCCTTCGTCACAGTGTCAAATGCCTTTTGATCTGTACTCCTTGTTTGATATGTTCTGGAGGGTTTATGCAATTGTTGAAAAGTTTTCATGAAGTCTTTGTCCAAACTCTTCCCACTGTTCCTGTTTTGCTTTCCTAACTTCCTCTTCGGCGATAGTTCTTTTCCTCACGTAATCTATCCTATTCTCTGGTCTCTTTGTTTGCCAGTATTTCTTCCAGGCATCCTTCTTTTCTTTGATCTTAGTCTTGACATTCTCATTCAACCATGCTGTTCTTTTCTTACCTCCTTTAATTTGTTTCCCTACCACAGACCTCTTTAGTACAGCTGAGAAGTGTTTCTTTATATATTTGCCATTTTTCTTCTATTGTGTTATCATTCAGATCCATCTGCCTTTCACTGATATATCTTTTTTTATCCTGGTTGGTATATCTGTTTTACTATTGGTTTATTTAGTTCCTCTGTTTTGAGTTTAGTAGCTTGCTTCTCTTTCCTTTTCTGTTTGTTTTCAATCTCATTTTGGCTATCACTAGGTGATGATCACTAAATATGTGTGCTCCTCTGTTTACTCTTGCATCCATTGTACTGTAAAAAGGGAGTTACTAACTATTATGTAGTCTATGATTGACTTTTACACCTGTCTTCATTTACTCTTGTATATTTGTGGATATCGTTTTGAGGAAAAAATGTGTTAGCTATTTTCATGTTATTCTTAAGACAAAAATCTATTAGTCTCTCTCCATTTGGAGAAGTTGTTGTTTCTCCTTCTTTACCTATTACTCCTCCTGATGTTTCTACATTGTTGCCTACTCTAGCGTTTAAATCTCCTTAAAACCATTAATTCCTGTTTGTGTTTGAGATTCCCTGCAGCTATTTGTAAATCATTTTCGAAGATATATTTTTCTTCTTTGGTGGCATCTTTGTTTGGTCCATAAGCTATTAATAATTTAATTTCTGTTCCTTTTGGTTTAATATTTACCTCTAATAGTCATGGGCTTATAAATTTCCAACGTTCTAGTAGCATTTCTTGCCTTTCATACACAAGGAGGCCTACTCCTGCTCTAGTTCTATCTTTGACATCTTCTTCCGAGAAGATTAAAGTATGATTTGGTCCTACATTTTCTATTCCTTGTCCTTTTTTCTTTGTTTCTGTAATAGCCAAAATGTCTGCTTTGAATTTTTCTATTTCTTCAGCTAATTCTAACTCTTTTCCATAATTGTCCTTACATTCTATGTTCCAAAAATCACAGTCCGTGTTCTTTTCCAGAGTTGTCTTTGAAAGTTCAAGCCGGGTATATCATTGTATATATTTCTTTGAATCATTTTGGTTTTGGATGAGCAGGGGTTAGCTCACTGTACCCTAGGTAGATGGTGGGGCTGCCATCTTTTGTTATTTTCTGTCAGGGTTAACTCCCTTAGCCTTTAGTCAACAAGACCCACCTGTAAGGCAGCAGGAGACTCGTGGAGGGCGGGACCGCCTAATCCTCATCTATGTGCTTACCTGTCCCCTGCCTGCCCGGATCACTTGATCGTAAAATATCAAAATCGATTTTTTTTATCGTGCCTTTACATCTTCTTGCCCCCACTGTCTGGAACACTATGTCACCTCAAACACGAAATTGCAAATCACTCAACTCTGTCAAAAAATCGTTGAAAACAGAACTTTTTCGCTCTGCATTCGATACACCAATTTAAATACGTTATTGTTATAGCCTAAGTGTGTATTTATGTTTTTTTCTTGTAGAGCGCATCTTGTATTATCTAGGTATGTGTTGAATCATTATTGTCGTCCTGCTTGTATCATAATCTTTCATATCACACGGTCGTTGTAAAGAGTCCTTTAGCATATTGTTATGGGTGCTATCTAAGTCACGACTTATTTTTATTATAATTATTGTTATTATTATTATTATTATTATTATTATTAATCTTATAGTATTGTTATTATTGCTATTATTGCTATTATTATTATTATTATTATTATTATTATTATTATTATTATTATTATTATTATTATTATTATTATTATTATTATTATTATTATTATTATTATTATTATTATTATTATTATTATTATTATTATTATTATTATTATTATTATTATTATTATTATTATTATTATTATTATTATTATTATTATTATTATTATTATTATTATTATTATTATTATTATTATTATTATTATTATTATTATTATTATTATTATTATTATTATTATTATTATTATTATTATTATTATTATTATTACTACTATTATTATTATTACTATTATTCTTATTATTATTATTACTATTATTATTATTATTATTATTATTATTATAATATTATTATTATTATTATTATCATAATTATTATAGTGAGTACGTTTACAATCGTACCATTGTTTGATTGTGCGTGTATGTGTGTGTGTGTGTGTGTGTGTGTGTGTGTGTGTATGTAGTTGCGCGCTTGTGTGTGTAGGAAGAATAGGTGTACGAGCACATGTGTGTATGTGAGTCAGTACCTACCTTTGAATGTATCATAATACATAATATGTGAATTTAATTGCATACAGTAGATCTAATAGTTTACAACATAGCATGATTTTAAGATTTAGTCTACATAAGTGTTTTATGCTTGTCCCTTTGTAAAGCGCTGTGAGCCTATAAAATGTGGTAAGTAAGTGCTATAGTAAAGCTATATAATACTTAGATAGATAGATAGATATATATAGATAGATAGATAGATAGATAGATAGAAAGATAGATACATACATAGATAGATATATATAGAGAGAGATAGAGAGAGATAGGTAGATAGATAGATAGATAGATAGATAGATAGATATATATATAGATAGATAGATAGATAGATAGAGATAGATAGGTAGGTAGATAGATATATAGATAGATATAGATAGATAGATAGATAGATATAGATATATAGATATATAGGTATATATATATATATATATATAGATAGATAAATAGATAGATAGATAGACAAATAGATAGATATATAGATAGCTTGATAGATAGATAGATAATAATAGAGAGAAAGATATATAGGTAGATAGATAGATAGATAGATACATAGATACATAGATAGATGGATTGATGGATTGATGGATTGATTGATGGATGGATGGATGGATGGACGGATACATAGACATACACATAAGTAGTAAGAAGCACATGATGGTCATTTCCAAATCAGTCGCTTTATATCATTCACAAGTCATAAAATAGATGCCGTCTTAGTGGTACAGTTACTTTAGTCACAGACACACGGATGAGTGTTAGCGTTAGAGATAAAAGCCTGTTGTGATTATGAACAGGACGGATAAAAAGCTAATGACACCAGCGACTCAGTCCATTTAAAGATGACAATGCCCTTTGATATGACAATAAGGGCTATTTCACGCGACAACAGTGATGCGGGTTGTCTTGGAGATGAAGTGCTCGTTGTGAAGTGTAGTAGAGCCCTGTCAACCACTACCCGGTGGAGAATGTCAGTACTCGTTTTTCTGTTGTCGAAAGAAAGATGAGAGAGAAAGAACGAAGAGAGAGAGAGAGAGAGAGAGAGAGAGAGAGAGAGAGAGAGAGAGAGAGAGAGAGAGAGAGAGAGAGAGAGAGAGAGAGAGAGAGAGAGAGAGAGAGAGAAAACAGATAGACAGAGACAGAGACAGAGACAAAGACAGAGACAGAGACAGAGACAGAGACAAAGACAGTGACAAAGGCAGAGACAAAGACAGAGACAGAAACAGAGAGTTGGGGGGGCAAGAGAAGATACTGAAACAATGAAGGTGATCTCGAAATTTTCAAGGCTATTCTTCGAATACTGAATTCACTGCTATTAAAACTTTGACACGTAATTCGGTAAATACTTTGTTTCTTTGTAGTGATTTGTTATGTGTGTCACAAGGTATGCTAATAGGATCGTTTTGATTAGCTGTCGTGATTTTTAGATTTGATTCTTCTGGTCTTGTCATTTGCCACTTTAGTTTTCTTGTTTGTCTTCCTATATCTATCAGTTTCCATTTTACCTTTCGATGTATGGGTTTAGATATCCGAAATGATCTTTCTCCCGGCTACTCTGTCCTGATATTTTGTGTTTCCTTCTGTGAAGAGTAAATGTCTTTGCTTTAGTGCCTGTTTAATACATTCTTTCCACTTTTTCCGAAGTCTGCCTTTTGGTCTTTTACCTTGGGTTTTAACACTGTCTACTGATTTCGTTATTCCATTATCATTCATTCTATGTGCCCAAACCATATGAGATGATTTATTTCTATTTTAGTTTTTATGCCATCTATTTTGATTTGATCTCTTATTGTTGCGTTTCCCAAACTTTTCTAAGACATTTCACTTGAACTGCTTGTACTCTACTTTATTCCCTACGGTCTAAGGACCCTCCCACACAGTCATACATGAGTGTCATACATCCTACATGCATTTGACGTACCAATGGCGTCGTTTTGACAATCATCAGATCGAGCATGTTGTGTGTGATCGTCAGCTCATTGGCTGCTTCGTTCTCGCTGTCGTTTATACGGCTATTCTATATGCTATTTTATACGCTACGTTCATTGGATTCTTACCTAAATTATATAATTTTATACACTACGTTCATTGGATTCTTACTTAAATTATAATTTTATACACTACGTTCATTGGATTCTTACTTAAATTATATAATTTTATACACTACGTTCATTGGATTCTTATTTAAATTATATAATTTTATATGCTACGTTCATTGGATTCTTATTTAAATTATATAATTTTATATGCTACGTTCATTGTATTCTTCTTTTTAAATTATATAATTTTATATGCTACGTTCATTGTTTAAATTATATAATTTTATATGCTACGTTCTTCTTTTTAAATTATATAATTTTATATGTACTTCATTGTATTCTTTAAATTATATAATTTTATATGCTACGTTCATTGGATTCTTATTTAAATTATATATTTAAATTTTAATTTTACGCTACCTTCGTTGGATTCTTACTTAAATATATAATTTTATACGCTACCTTCGTTGGATTCTTACTTAAATTATATAATTGTATATGTTACCTTCATTGGATTCTTACTTAAATTATATAATGTTATACGCTATCATCGTTGGATTCTTATTTAAATTATATAATTTTATACGGTGCTGTTCAGTGTATCAGATGGTGTTATCTTTGTTAGAATTTTCTTTTTATGTTTTTACAATATCTTGAAAATTTAAATTCTTAATGTTCTTCAATTGGAATCTATCAGTGCTGGGGGACTCGGTAGTCCAGAGACAAGGTGTTGGCCACTCCAACCAAAAGGTAGTGGGTTTTCTTGAGTTTTTCCGAGCAAAATGTACCCCCCTTTCCTGATCCAGGTAGGTGCATCGATACCTAGTCCCATCGGAGACGGCCAATAAAAAGGAGGTCCCGTGTGCAGATCACAACACTCTGTGCACATTAAAGATCCCTTGGCTGTTTACAGAGCAGTCCGGGCAAAATTAAAAATCCTACCAAATATCCAGCGATCACCTTAACTGTGGATGTGGGTAAATCAAATCAAATAATAAAAAAAAATATTAGTGATATTCCCTGCTCTGGTGAGCTGTGTTCTCTGGTCACACAAGGTCAGTATTATCAATACAATGCACACAACACTTGAAATGACGGGGATAACAACACTGTTTTGGTCGCCTATAGACACCGCAACAATTGGTTGCATTCCGTGATGAACACAGCAAACCCATTACATTGATCATACAGAGACTCAAATCGTATCATCTGTATACACACACTGTTAAGACACTCGAAGAGGAAAAAGCGGTGGGCGAACAAAACATCATAATATGACTCAAGACCCTAACAAAAGCAACGTCATTCACATTTTCCCACAGCTAACTACCATCTCCTAAAAATACTCACTGTTAACCATCGCAACGTCATACACATTTTCCCACAGCAAACTACCATCTCGTAAAATTACTCATTGTTAACCATCGCAATGTCATACACATTTGCCCACAGCTAACTACCATCTCTAAAAATACTCATTGTTAAATCGCAATACATCCCACAGCTAACTACCATCGCAATGTCCTAATTTCTCACGACTACATTGTTAACCATCTGTCATAACATTTCCCAGCAAACTAACCACCATCTCGTAAAAATACTCATTGTTAACCATCGCAACGTCACAAAAGAAAGAAGTGGATTGTCTGTACTTAAAGACCAGCACAAACCTAACATTGTGTGTGGCACTGAGCTCAATGACCAAATCAAGTCGTGCGAAATATTTCCAAACAATTACACAGCCTATAGGAAAGACAGACCCACACAATAAGGGGGTGTTTTCGTTTTAATTACAAACGATCTTACCTCACTATAACAAACAGATTACAGAATTGATTGCAAACTGATACGCGTCAAAGTCAAAACACAGGACAACAAAGACTTACTCAATGGATCCTTCTACATGCCACACCGAAATGCCAGTGACATCTATGAATTGAACAAATCCCTATACAAGATTGACACAGACTGTATAATCCCATAAGCAAATAATATTAGTGGTGGATTCTAATTGTCCAGACATCGATTGGGATACTTGCGTACTATCTTCAGAATGCCATGATCCAACACTCGTCATTCGAAATGACTATCGAATTCGGGCTGACACAGATCCATAATGAACCACCAAGGAATGATAATTTGCCTGATCTTGTCTTTGTTTCAAATACTTCCTTAGTCGAGTCATCATTATCAGTTCCAGGCATACTGGATCATGACGTTGTTGTCACTAACATCAAGACGCAAACTACCTATTTAAAACAAGCGCCCATCATAATATGCTATCAATATAGAACGGCTGATTGGGCCTCATTGAAATATGATATTATTGTCAGGATGACAACGATAGCAATGAAGAAATATACAGAAAACACTACGACTGAAGAACTATGGAACTACTCCGATACCCAAATCATCAGAGGCATTGAAAACTATATTCCATTTAAGGAAAATAAGAATGTTACTTCCCTTCCTTGGCTAAACAACCGAATACGACGACTGTTAAGGCGTAAAGCCAAAGTAAAGATCAACAAAAACTGGATGGGCTACCGAGACTGTCAACGACACACCAAACAAGAGATGAGAAAAGCCGAATATGAATTCAGAAATAACATAATTCTCAAGGAACTTCAAAGAAAAAACCCTCACGAAACCATTTTGGAGATATGTTAAAAGTATACCGGGCAGTGGACACATACGCCCCTTTACTGGGAGTAGACGATCCCGCCCTCCACGAGTCTCCTGCTTGCCTTGCAGGCAGTTCTTGGTTGACCAAAGGCTAAGGGACTTAAACCTGACAGAAAACAACCCGCTGCCTTGCAGGCCGCTCTTGGTTGGTAAATGGCTAAAGGAGTTAACCCTGACAGAAAATAATAACATGCTGCCTTGCAGACTGGTCTTGGATGACCAAAGACTAAGGGGTTAACCTTGATATAAAATAACAAGGCCTGGTGGAGAGCCTCAAGGTGGCAGCTCCACCATCTACCTAGGGTACAGTGGGCTAATCACCTGCTTACCCAAAACCAAACTGCTTCAGAGAAATAAATACAATATACCTGGCTTGACTTTTCAGCGACGAAAGTGGAAACGAACACGGACTGTGATTTTTGGAATATGGAATATTAGGATAATAAATGAAAAAGAGATAGAATTAGTTGAAGAAATGGAAAAATTCAAAGTAGACATTTTGGCCATTACAGAAACAAAGAAAAAAAGACAAGGAATAGAAAATGTAGGACTAAATCATACTTTAATCTTCTCAGGAGTAGATGTCAAAGATAGAGCTAGAGTAGGAGTGGGCCCCATAATGCATAAAAGGCATGAAAAGTTACTAGAAAGTTGGAAATTTATAAGCCCACGACTATTAGAGGTAAATTTTAAACCAAAAGGAAGAAAAAATAAATTATTAATAGCTTATGAACTAAAGAAGAAAATATATATCTTCGAAAACGATTTACAAAAAGCTGCAGAGAATCTTAAACCCAAACAGGAACTTATGGCTTTAGTAAATGTAAACGCTAGAGTAGGCAACAATGTAGAAACGTCAGAAGGAGTAATAGAAAAGAAGGAGAAACAACAACTTCTCCAAATGGAGAGACGCTTTTTGCCTGAAGAATAACATGAAAATACCCAACACCTATTTTCCTCATAAAGATATCCACAAATATACAAGAGTAAATGAAGGCAGATGTGAAAAGTCAGTGATAGATTACATAATAGTTAGCAGCTCCTTTTTTACAGTACATTGGATGCAAGAGTAAACAGAGGAGCACACATATTTAGTGATCTTCACCTAGTGATTACTAAAATGAGATTACTGGCTGAAAAAAACAAACAGAAAAGGAAAGGGAAGAAAGCTACTAAACTCAAAATAGAGGAACTAAATAAACCAATAGTAAAACAGATATACCAATTCAGGATAAAAAGATTTATCAGTGAAATGCAGATGGATCTGAATGATAGCACAATAGAAGAAAATGGCAAATGTATAAAGAAACACTCCTCAGTTGTACTGAAGAGGTCTGTGATATGAAACAAATTAAGGCGGAAAGGAAATAAACAGCATGGTGAAATGAGAATATCAAGACTAAGATAAAAAAAGAAGGATGCATGGAAGAAATACTTGCAAACAAAGAGACCAGAGGATATGATAGATTACGTAAGTAAAAGAACTATCGCCAAAGAGGAAGTTAGGAAAGCAAAACAGGAACAAAGGGAAGAGTTTGGACAAACACTTCAAGAAAATTATCAAGGAAATCAAAAGCTGTTGTGGGGGGGGATGAAGAGTATGAGAAATACCAAAGCATGCCCAATGCGACAAAATAAGAATGCGAAAGGAGAAAAAAATGAAAGAAGACAGCGAAATCATGGAAACAATTACATAATCCCTCCAGTACGTATGAAACAAGGAGTAAAGATCAATTAGTAAGAGTAACAAGTAATCCAGAGGAGACAACTGAAGATGTAGATATATCAATGGAAGAGCTTCAAACAGCTATAAGAAAAGTGAAATAAGGAAAGGCACCAGGAGCAGATCAAATTTATCCAGAAATAATTAAAAACCAAGAGAGAGATGAGGTAGACAAACTACTACATGCAATATGCGAACAAGCATCGAACAGGAAGAAGTGTACAACACCTAGTGACAATTAGACATATAATAGAAACATTCCTTGACTTGCACCTGTGTTTAATTGACTTAGAAAAGGCATTTGACACTGTGAGGAGGGACGAACTATGGCATCCCTTAAAAGAACACAATATAGAGCAAAATCTAATAGAAGCCATTAACAGATTTTACCATAAACCAACATGTGCAGTGAGAATAGCTGGAAATGTTTCTGAAGAATGTGATGTAGATATAGGAGTAAGACACGGTTGTATCCTAAGCCCTTTTTTGCTTATCACATTTATGGATTCAGTCGCAAAGGCATCCTCAAAGAAGAAGAAAAGGAATATAGGTATGTGGAAAAACCAGTAAATGTATCAATGCTTTCATTTGCCTGATTTAGTTCTTTTTGGAAAATCTGAAAGGGACCTTTAGTCGAATATCAACATGATAAACACGGACTTATTTATCTCACGTCTGGGATATCAAAAATACTTGAACATGTTGTATGCAAAAACCTCATAGAACATTTTGAGAGTAGCAACATCCTAACAAACCTTAATAAATGATTCAGGGCCTAATACTCATGTGAGACACAGTTACTCTTCACAACAAATGATTTACTCCAAGCACATAATGCGGGTACTCAAGTTGACTTGGGAATACTTCACTTTTCCAAGGCTTTTAATACAGTCCCCCCCCCCCCACAGTAAACTCCTGTACAAATTGCACAAATAAGGCACCCGAGGACCTGAACAAACATGCCTGACATAAAGAACATCATCAGAATAGGCCTTTATAACATGGAGTGTCCCACAAGGCACAGTCCTGGGCCCTTTACTGTTCTTGTGTCATATAAATGATCTACCTGAAAGAGTAACATCTTAGATGCGATTATTTGCCGATGACTGTCTAATCTACTGTAGTATCCAATCGTCAAGATCATGTCATCTTACAAGAATATCTAAACTCTCTCCAAAACAAAAGTAGATCAGAGACTAGGGTATGCACTTCAATGCCCAAAAAATGCCACATTTTGAACATATAGAAGAAATCTAGTCATAAATACCAGCTAAACAGTACAATATTAGGGAAGTAAAGAACAATTCCTATCTTGGAATAATGATAATATCTGAGGATTTGAAATGGCGAAACCACATCGCGGAGATTACGCAAAAAGCAAGCTCCACCATTGGCTGCCTTCAAAGAAATATGAGACATTGTCCCATAAACTGTTGACGAAATGCAGATATATCAATTGTGAGATCTACGTTGGAATATGGGACCACAGTGTGGAATCCATACCTTGAAGAGGACACCAAAAGGCTAGAGGGAATCCAGCCACAGGGAGTTCGTTTCATCATCGGAGATTATAGCTCTAGAACACCAGGATGCTTTACACAGCCTTCTTGTTCAAAATTGTCAGAGAAATGACTCCATGAATTCCTTCAGGGAAAATCCTAACCTCAAAACGTACCAAGTGCATCATCAAACCACGAAAGTTTAAAGACCACATAACGAATAACACAATTGCGCCTTACGTCACAAACAAGACAAATTGCTACACAATACCAGCATCACATACAGACAACTACATATACTCTTTCTTCATCCGTACCATCACTGACTGGAATCACCTCGATGATCATAATATCATTAACTCAACATCGATATAAATTTTCAGAGAAAGACTGCCACGTCTATAAACTGTCCGTTGCAATTACGTCAATACTGGTTTCTACAACGTATTATTTAGATTCAGATATTCAGAACGACTTCGTTAAATTCCGTACAGACAAGGCTCGCC
>JAXRKP010002954.1:15000-29766 GCA_037039925.1 Doris montereyensis | reverse complement strand
TACTTTATATGTGATTGATAAGGTGAGGTGAGGGAGTGCCGAGCAGAGGCCACGGCTTGAGTCATTGGTGGCCAAATATTTGTTTCTATTTAAATCTATTCGTTTGTATTTGTCTCGTCTTTATTCTTATGGGGTTTTAACGTTATATTTTTTTTATCAGTATTCATCACTTTTGCCTGTAACTAGTGAAACCCAATACATTCAAAAGGGGCATCTAGCCAAGCTGGCGGTCAGGTTCATACGTACACAGTACAGTGGCGTCCTTTACCTCTCACATCAGTTGTTCAATCGTTCAATGCCTTCTTATAATACAATGCATAGCGGAGTGATAGACACTACTGGTAGATCCTGCTTCTTCCTTTTCACTTTTTCACACACCTTTCATTTTGCTGTTTCCTCTCAAGTTTACCCCGTAATCATCATAGAGTATGCCTGGATCTGGTATAACAAATCAATGCAATCGGTGTCATTGCGATCTCTGTCTCTGTGTCTGTCTGCCTGACTACCTGCCTCACTCCCCCTTTCTCTCTCTCTCTTTCTCTCTCTCTCTCTCTCTCTCTCTCTCTCACACATACTCACACACACACACACACACTCTCTCTCTCTCTCTCTCTCTCTCTCTCTCTCTCTCTCTCTCTCTCTCTCTCTCTCTCTCTCTCTCTCTCTCTCTCTCTCTCTCTCTCTCTCGATTTTTCGATGTTTGAAAATGAAAAAGAAGAACTTAATGGCTCTGCCTGCGACCTTTGCATTTCTCAGTTGTGGAAGGCGGTACAAAGGTAGATCTACTGTTAGTTGGCAGCCTGTATCACTAGCCATGTCAAAGGTAGGACGGGTCGGTGAAAAGTGCTGGCACGCCTAATCGAACTATGGGGGTGTTGGAGAACAAAGAAACCAGAGAAGGCAGAAGGCACAGGCGGACGACCAAATCACCCGACAGGGCCTAGTTTTACGGGATACTGTAAAAAAAAAAAACCCAAAGATTTTTAAAGACTTGTGTCTTCTTAATCGGAGATTAATCACACAGCTTGCTCCTGTAGATTCCGTCTATTTTACTAACCTGTGTTCAGGTATCTTATTAAGAATGTTGTATCGATCTATCGATATTTTTACTTCATTGTGTCGTGTGTAACTTACAAAATGATATGATGACTACAAATGCTTTGTACGGTATATTATGAGATTAAACTGCAAGTAAATGTCCATCTCAATATCTGACATCATATTATTATGAAATCCTTCACAAGCATTAAGATCGTGTACCTTCAAGGCACAGTAGTACTAGATCTAGTAGCGGTATATTTCTATGTTGACTTTTTGACATTGCAATTACATCTTAAAGTTCGCTGAGTTGCTAAGAGCCGAGTAGCTCAGTTGGAAGAGAGTCTGACTGCCTCGTAGGCGACCCGAGTTTGATCTCTGGTCCAGCATGGGGTTTTTTCTAGCCCTCATGTCGAGCCAGCAACGAAATGAGAGGCTTGGTTTGAAGTGAAAAGCAATACAGCATGAATGTTGAGAAACATTAAAATTTGGTCTTTATTCCTGATTCTTCTCTACGCTCAACACTGGATATGGGATTTTAAAACTTTTACTAAAGTTCTGAAATTAAAAAAGAGAAAAGAACTAGGACTATTCCATATTGATGTCATAAGCTCAGACACATTGATGCGTCATAAAGTTATGTAATATCTCGAGATGAGACTAACAACAGTCAACGATCAGAGATAAATGGCCTCTGACAATGAATATACCGTGACTGTAATATTAAAATGTGATACACACGGGACTATCAATAACCACCTAACATAAATATACATTTGCAGAGGTAGATAACTTCTGAAAGCTCAAGAGAAAATTCCAAGTTCTCGGTTTGGGGTTTGGTTTTGCCCTGGTATCGTAGTCGTCAGGTCATTTGGATGATCCTTTCGTTTATCCGTTACCACGGGAATTAGCAGAGGCTCGGGACTTCAAACACCGGCGATCCATTCAGTGCCAGAGAGACCCCCTCACGAGTTGTTCTATGACTTAAGGGCTCCACACTATCAGCCCCTGCTCGAAGAAACGATTTCGGGGAAGGCTGATCAGAATTTGATCGCGCGTTCTTTGTCTGAGACAAGGAGCAGAGTGAAAGATTTGATGAATGAGAGAAGGGCGGAGAAAGACGAAGGTCATACAGTGGATGGTAGCAACACGAGGAGGAGGAGGAGGGAGGGAAAAGGGGGATGGTATGGGATCAATATTGATTGTGATAATCCCGTCTAGACTGGGTGTGAATGAAAGAAAGAATTCTTTACAGGCTTATAGTTCGGTCCGTCTCGGGAATCCTGGTATTGCGTTACACCACCGACGGAGTCTATGTGCTTTGTTTAGGCTTGCCCCTCTCTCTCTCTCTCTCTCTCTCTCTCTCTCTCTCTCTCTCTCTCTCTCTCTCTCTCTCTCTCTCTCTCTCTCTCTCTCTCTCTCTCTCTTCTCTCTCTCTCTCTCTCTCTCTCTCTCTCTCTCTCTCTCTCTCTCTCTCTTTTCTCCCTTCCTCTCTCTCTCTTCTCTCTCTCTCTCTCTCTCTCTCTCTCTCTCTCTCTCTCTCTCTCTCTCTCTCTCTCTCTCTCTCTCTCTCTCTCTCTCTCTCTCTCTCTCTCTCTCTTCACTTCCCTCCCTCTCTGTTTCTTCCTCTTTCCCTGCTCCCCTTTTCCCCCTTTCCCTCTTTCCCCTATATGTTATAGACTGCGCTGTTTTGACCATCAAGATCGTGATAAGCTGTTATATGTTAAACCTTGATGTGTGAATGAAGAGAAATGCTCTGAAATCTAATCTGAAATGTTGGAATTCAATGTCGGGATAGTTGGAGTTTCCGCTGACATTGCTGCTTTTCGACTGTTTCATAATAATATATTTAAATTTACTTGTTAATGTTTACCATCTACCAGTATAATAAAGGGTGTTGTAAATTAACCATAGCATATGCATTATTATATATTACATCCTCTCTCTTCATCTTTCTTCATCCCTCTCTCGCTGTCTGTCTGTCTCTGTCTCTCTGTGTCTATGTCTCTGTCTGTCTGTCTGTCTGTCTGTCTGTCTGTCTGTCTGTCTGTCTGTCTGTCTCTCTCTCTCTCTCTCTCTCTCTCTCTCTCTCTCTCTCTCTCTCTCTCTCTCTCTCTCTCTCTCTCTCTCTCTCTCTCTCTCTCTCTCTCTCTGTCTTTCTGTCTTTCTGCCTTTCTCTTGTTCTGTCCGTCTTCATGCATAGTATGTCTCTCTTGTCCTTCTTCTCTGCCCCTTGACCTTCCTGTGAAAGATTCCTACTTCGATATTTGACAAAAGTTCGTGTCTAATTTTACTTAGGATCGTAGCCAGTAGCCCCCCCCCCCTTTTTGTCACCTTGAACCCTAGATCTACAATCAAGAGTTTGATAATTTCTTGCACGCATTGATTCCTCTTACATTGGCCCTGGGTACCATCGTACACGCTGTAAGCCAAATTGTAATAATTAAATTTTTTTTTTAAATATTCAATACTCATCGTAAGCATGGGGGCTGCAAATAATCAGGAGAATCAGTTTCGCATTCTTCGGACCCCCTCCCAGCTCCCCCGCCCTCCCCACCCCTTCTTCACCCGACGCACACATCCACCAAACCTGTCCATTTAATCTACGCTTTCCATACCCATACTCGTATTCAATCAAGTCGTCTTGTGCAATGGAGCAACTTTGGTCAAACTTAATAATATTATAATAATTACCTCGCACTAAGCGTGACTCGGTTTGTTTATTCACACTCACGGTAACACAAGCATTTACTCATCGCTTGTACGACTTGATTTACTTACGGCTTGAATTGCCTGCAGCGACTCACTCACATCTCACGAGCCTTGACCAGATTGGCTGTCGGCATGCACACACACACACACACACACACACACACACACCTACACTCACACATACACACACACATACACACATACACACACACACACGACGCCCATCTCCAGACCAGTCAGTGTGTCTGGACTTGAAGAGCATAGCCAGCGAAATCGGCCCATCCAACATCCACTAAGAGGGATGTTCTATCTGGGATTGTAGTATTATAATAGTGCTGATGTTCGCACACTTGTAAATCCATTTTCCTTGTCAGTCATTGTCAGTCCCGACCGCTTGCGATTTGGCCACCCATACAGCCGAGACGGACAGACACAGAGCGTTGGATGGAAAGCCGTATGTAATTTGATTACCTTTTCTGGAACATCGCGCCAGAGATGAATTGGGCCGTTAAGCCAAAATCCCTGGATGGAGAGATGGATTGTTTCACAGCCGGAAGGTATATAGAGAAGGGATGAGAGAGAGAGAGAGAGAGAGAGAGAGAGAGAGAGAGAGAGAGAGAGAGAGAGAGAGAGAGAGAGAGAGAGAGAGAGAGAGACAGACAGACAGACAGACAGACAGACAGACAGACAGAGACAGAGACAGAGACAGAGTGGAAAGGTCATCAGTTGAAGGGATGAATGCATTGAAGAAGAGGTAGATTGGGACTAATGAAAGCTCGAGTGATGAAGAGGAAGCTGGAGGTGATGAGAGGTGAGAGGGAAAGTAGGAACTAACCGTCCGTAGTAAGAGAAAGAACTGCTAAGGTTAAAGTTGATTGGCGTACAGATACATAGTGAGGTCAGCAGGTGGTTGAGCGATGTCGTGTAATTGGACTCATCGTTGAGTTGAGAAAGTGCTGCGATAGACGTAGTATTAGACTCCTGGCAGACACAGGGTTAGTTTGAAATATCAAAGTTGAGGAATATATTTATAAGAATAGAAGGCGAGGACAATTGTGACAGATGTCTTTTTTAAGAGGGTTGAAAGGGTCTCGCACAATTATTGAGTAAATTTAATAATGCCAGGTTCAATAACGTTTTACGAAAGACTAAAAGGAATAACATAGCCGTATTTGAAAAGTAAATTGTTATTGAATGATTATAATAAGATCAATTAACTTTGGGGGTCATGGACAAGGAATCAAATTTTCGGGTTGCACACTTTTTATTAAGAAACAAACAAACATTGCTACTGCTACTACTACTGCTACATCTTCTACCACAACTACTTCTACTCCTTCTTCCACCACCATTGCTACTACTACTACTACTATTTCTACTATTTCTACTACTACTTCTACTACTACTACTACTACTACTACTACTACTACTGCTACTACTACTACTACTACTACTACTACTACTACTACTACTACTACTACTACTACTACTACTACTACTACTACTACTACTACTACTACTACTACTACTACTACTACTACTACTACTACTACTGCTGCTGCTGCTACTACTACTACTACTACTACTACTACTACTACTACTACTACTACTACTACTATTACGGTACTACTACTACTACTACTACTAGTACTACTACTACTATACTACCCCCTATCTCTCTCTCTCTCCCTCTACTCTCTCTCTCTCTCTCTCTCTCTCTCTCTCTCTCTCTCTCTCTCTCTCTCTCTCTCTCTATTCATCGTTCTAACTATCTATCCATCTATCTATCTATGTAATCATATGTCTATTTCTCTATCTATTTATCTATCTATATATCTGTCTATCTATCTATCTATACAATCTATTTACCTATCTATCTATCTATCTATCTATCTATCTATCTATCTATCTATCTATCTATCTATCTATCTATCTATCTATCTATCTGTCTATCCATCTACTCAATCATCTATCCATCTATTTAATGATCTATCCATCTATCTGATCATTCCTATTTCCTTCTGCTCATCTTCTCAGCTGCTGCCGGTTGAATAATGCCAGTCAATCAAGTTGTGTCGACACAGACGGAAGCTATCATGTTTATTTTGTCAGCTAATAGAATTGTTGCCAGTCCTTTTCAGCCATTATGACCGTCTTTGACTAGGCGGAACGACCCCAAGGCTGTTTGACCTCCAAGGCAGATAGGACTGCGTGCGATCTTACCATCCCCTTGCATTGTGTTTATGTGTAGTAAACTACGGCACCCTATTCAAGACAGGTACTGGGTGCACGCAGCCCCACTCCCTCGCCCCAAACCCACCACCCCTCCCCCAACCGCCCAACCGCTCACCCTCACCACTGGCCTGCCAATAGCAGAGCGCTTGGTGTGGTGCTCTTCTGCCAGTTTTATTAGTTTGCCGAAGTATTTTACTTTCCACGTTCATTTGCCGGCCGACGTGAAGAAATGGGTGATGAGCAGAGATGCCAGATGAGGACCGCCTGGAGAAAATGGTCCAGAAGATTAAGTAAACACGATAGCGCTGTAACTAGGGTAGGGCAAAGGTGGTAGTAGTGGTTGGTGGAAATCAATGTGGAATGGGAAACTAATCAGAAACATGAGAATGAGGAACAAGGGAATATAGACGTTGTCTGGATTGGGGAAAACTGTTCAGTTTGCCATTTCACTCTTGCTACACGTTTTATTTTCGGCTTTAACATTTTCTTTGGTTTGTCTTCTACACGAGTCCTTATATACTTATTTTACTCGGTGTTTCCACGTTGTTTTCTTTTAACCGTTTGAATTTTCACAATTTCGGGTTTTCGCATTCGATAGTTTGCTCATAGTTAAGACACACAGTGCTATTGTATGTTCTTAGCACTACTAACAGTTTCAGAAGTCAGTTCAGACTCGTCTCGACTCCTGCCTCCATGGAAAACAATGTTGATGACTGTTTCACAGTCCTCCGTGCTGTGCACACATTTTCACATTTATTACTACATGTACTAGGATATCTCCACGGCACTAAGCCAACATTATTATATATCCATGTAGAGCAGTCGGCTCAATCATCAGAAACAAAAACATCGAGGAGGGGGTGAGGGGGTCTTCTGGCATTGTTGTGTCCAAGACATGGCACTGGATGGTACCCCGAGTTTAGACATTTCAAGTAATTCCAGTACTTGACTGGATTGGGCTTTGAGAAACATGATTTACCCTGGACACACTCGCTTCGTACCCATTGGAGCTCCTCCCTTCTCTCTCCCCGCCCCCCCCCCCCCCTGTGCGACCTTTGATCATGATACAAAGTCTCTGAGTTGTGACCGTGATTTTTTCCTCGATCAAGATCTTTTTGGGGGAGCATTATATAATTATATTACCTTGAGAAAGAAAACATGTTAGTACCTTGAACGTTTAAAAACTATAGATATTTATAGATCTAGAATGTCAACAGTAACCTAAACGGCATGGCGTGGCCGCATTTCAATCTTTGTACCGTGATGTCACTGTGTATCCAGCACATGAACTGTCAGCGTTAGCTTTATGAGTTGGACGAGTGCTATTATCGATAGAAAACCCCAGGTGAAAACAACGACTGATCTATTTACCATTTTTCATTCCTGATCACACACATTTTCAGACTTGTAATTTGAAGAGTATCTTTAATCATCCCTTTTCATTTTCGCCATTGTTCAAACATCGTAAACCACACAACTTGTATGAATTTTCGAAACTAATTTGCGATTTTGCGGGTAAAGAGTAACACAATGTGGCAACCTGGACGCTTTATTCCATGGCGACTGTAACACAATGTGGCAACCTGGACGCTTTACTTCCATGGCCACTGTAACACAATGTGGCAACCTGGACGCTTTACTTCCATGGCCACTGGAACACAATGTGGCAACCTGGACGCTTTACTTCCATGGCCACTGTAACACAATGTGGCAACCTTGACGCTTTACTATTTCCATGGCCACTGTAACACAATGTGGCAACCTGGATTTTTCATGGCCACTGTAACACAATGTAGCAACCTGGACGCTTTATCATGGCCACTGTAACACAATGTGGCAACCTGGACGCTTTACTTCCATGGCCACTGTAACACAATGTGGCAACCTGGACGCTTTACTTCCATGGCCACTGTAACACAATTGGCAACCTTGACGCTTTACTTCCATGGCCACTAAATAACACAATGTGGCAACCTGGACGCTTTACTTCCATGCACTGTAACACAATGTGGCAACCTGACGCTTTACTTCCATGCCACTGTAACTTTGTTTTCCATGGTCACAATTTGGACGCTTTACTTCCATGGCCACTGTAACACAATGTGGCAACCTGGACGCTTTACTTCCATGGCCACTGTAACACAATGTGGCAACCTGGACGCTTTACTTCCATGTGTAACCAATGTGGCAACCTCTGGCAACCTGGAGCTTTGTAACACAATGTGGCAACCTGGACTTTACTTCCATGGCCACTGTAACACAATGTGGCAACCTTGACCTTTACTTCCATGTACACAGTCACCGCTTTACTTTACCACCTTGAGTGTCCCGTCAGTGTATAAATAACTTGGAAGATTTCATTGCAACCAGGTGCTCACGCGTTTTGTTTTCGGTCCATTTATTTCGTTTTGTCTCGCCTCTTCCATGTTTTTATACCCACCACTATTATTTCGCGCTTCCGACAGGGGAGCTAATCTGCTACTATAAAAACATAAGCCAGTACCAGTCACTTCCTTTACCGATCCCCACCCTGTGCCGCTCATAGTGGCTCCATAGACGAACTCTGTCTGTCTGTCTGTCTGTCTGTCTGTCTGTCTGTCTCTCTCTTTCTGTTTCTCTCTCTCTCTCTCTCTCTCTCTCTCTCTCTCTCTCTCTCTCTCTCTCTCTCTCTCTCTCTCTCTCTCTCTCTCTCTCTCTCTCTCTCTCTCTCTCTCTCTCTCGCTTTCGCAAGCTCCGCCAAGAAAAAGCAGCCGACAAAGCAAATTTTCTTGCTGAAGATAAATGTAGTCTCCTCTTTTCCTGTTTCTGTCTTGGAAAGCAAAACGTGAAGAAGAAGAAAAACCTCCTCCATAGATTGTAGTAGTAACGTCAACAGGCGTTCCCCTCCGGCGGAAAGGAAAACATTTAGAGGCAAATCTGTCACAAAGCGCGAGCGATGAAGCGTGCAAGCACCTTTTGGCACAATGGCCGCTGGTCATCTTGGGGGCGTCGCGGCGGCTCAAGAGCCAATTTGGCGCGATAGATTTCCATTGATTAATTCACGAAGAAGGCAGCTCGATTGATAAAAGATCGAACTTCAGTCAAGGTCCCTTTGATGTCACCGCCTGTGGCGTCCAAGAAAAGCAGAGTGTCTCGACTACTGAAGAAAATGGGATAGGAATGGGGAATTGAACAAGAGTGGTAGACATTATGTGTGTGTGTGTGTGTGTGCGCGCGTGTGTGCGCGCATGTGTGTGTGTGTGTGTGTGTGCTGGTTCTTTTAGACAGTCCAAATTTGGAATATGTAGTCTGGGCTGTTCTCACTATACAAATGTTCATATTATTATGTGCGTCTATCTGTCTGCAGTTTTAGGGTTTCATTGCTTCTCAGACTGTGGATTTATGAAATGTTAAACAAAATCAAAACATGGCGTTTGGACTTCATGAATTTAAATCCCAAACGATGAAAACGTCAAGTTTTACGGATCTTAGTATCACAGACACAGGTTTTGCCATGTCTGTCAATATAAACAACATAGGATCGATCAATGATTGAAGTGACACATTTTATAGCATTTTGATACCCCCCCCCGCGCGAACCTCTTGCCCGCCTTATGTCCGTCCAGCAAAATTAATCTGTCATTCGGTCATGTTAAGTTCCAATGGAGGAAACAAATTTGTTTCAAGCATTGGAGTTTTTATGCCTGTGTAATTGAGGGGCCAAAATTTGAATGTGCATTAGTTATCTTTGTATACATCTACCTGTGGATATTGCTTTCTATCTAATTGTCTCTCTTTTTATCCATGTATAATATATCTCTCTTTTTCTCATTCTCATTCTGATTCTCTCTCTCTCTCTCTCTCTCTCTCTCTCTCTCTCTCTCTCTCTCTCTCTCTCTCTCTCTCTCTCTCTCTCTCTCTCTCTCTCTCTCTCTCTCCCTCTGTCTCTGTCTGTCTGTCTGTCTCTGTCTCTGTCTCTGTCTCTGTCATGACAGGCAAAGAGACAGACAGACAGAAGCGAGAGTGTGCATTATATCATTAAAATATTTAATACGATTTCTTGGTGCCGTGCTGTTTAGTTTATTCATGACTTCTCCCCTTTTACTTGCAGGTATTTTACTGTTCAGTTCACACAAGATGTACGTGGTGATCGAAACGCTTCACACTGATGAGTTCCTGTGCATGGACCGGAGATCTCGGCTCTACGTATCGGTAAGAGTTACTTCCCTTAAAAAAAAAATAAAGACAAAAAGGGGCATGTCGAAAGTGAAGGAAATGACATCGAATAACATTAAAGCCCCACAGGGAACAAAGATGAGACAAGTACTAGAATAGACAGAAACAAATCCTGACCACCATGGGGATCGAACCCCAACCTCTAAGTCAGCACCCATCGACTCGCCATGAAAAGAAAGCGTGCTACCAACTGAGCTAATTACACTCCTTGCATTTTAATGTTACTATCTGGTTTTGGGGAAGATATGGGGAGGGAGACAAAGCGGAGAGGATAATAAGAAACAGCAGGAGGATAAGGAGAATAACTAACAAAAAAGAAATAAAGAGAGATATCAATACTCATGCCTTTCGATAACGACCTAAAACGTCAGATTTTAACACAGTCATAATTATTATGTAAGGAGATGTTTCAATTGCAGAAGTTTTATTGAACAATGTCTTGAGACAGTGTATATGTTCATGGTGTTGTTGCTGGATGTACTATGAAAGAGAAAAGTCTTCTTGGTTTTCATTGCAAAGCTGATGTTGTTACTCTTGAAGTAGGCCTACTCTGGTTTATTTGTACACAGCTTCTACAAATATATACATACATATATACATTGCATACATGTCATTCTTTGTCTTACTCTGCTCTTTGGTCCCGAGATCTTTCCTAACATACTTAGTTGGTCTAGTCATCCCCTTCTTGTTTACAAGTTCAGTTTATACACATACATCATAAATTATTTTAAATAATAATATATTCACCCGTATATCTAAAAAGCGTTTTATCCAACGCCCTCTTCTATTACCACTTTTCTGTCTGATTGAATTTCAAAAATTAACTTTTAAGTTTTACTATCTTGTTTCACTTCCAGAACAATCTCACAAATGAATGCTACATTCAGGAGGTCAGTCTTTACCCCAACGGGTCGCAAACCTACAATTACAAATTTGTGCAGTACAGCACTGCCAACAAACCCTTGTATCTAGGAATCAACTGCCAACCTCTTCTGGGAAATCGCACGCGCAGTAATAGAAAGAGTTCTAGGTTCATCAAAGACGCTGGCGTTTCGAGAGACGAAGTGCAACAACTTCAACATGACCTAAGACAAGGCAAGAGTTCGAGGTCGCAAGTCTCTCCCACCTGCGAGAAGAAGCCCTCGAAAAATCCGAACGGCGACGGCGAATCCGAAAGTTACGCCAGCGATGGTGTAGCAACTCAGACCGGCCCATTGCCACTCTGTTGCGGCTGCACGACAAGTGCAAAAAGAGGTTCAAACGGGAATGTGAAAGACGTGGACGTTTACGTAAGAACAAGGCCTGTATCTGTGATCTGCTTTACAACCTGGCAGTTCGTCCGCAAAAGGCCAAAATGAGTTGTTTAATGGACTATCTAACACGGCGGGTAAAGAGACGGAATAAAAAACCCAACAAGACATTCATCAGATACCTCGCTAAACGCCTGCTTCCCAGTACGCTGAGATTATGAAGCGAAAGAAAGGGCGAAAAAGGAAATCGGGAGTGGTATGGATGACATGGACCATCCCACTGGCTCCAAGGGCGACCTTGGTCACAAAAGCGTCCTGGTCGTAACCGACATAAGAAGAAGTCAATCGTCAAACTGAACCTTTGTTCGATCGCTACGAGAAGCACCTGGTCCTTTCCGAGGCAGTGCGTCATCAGGGTCGTCAAAAAGCTGATTCGGCGCAGTCATCGGCGTCCTCCTCATCATCTTCATCATCATCGTCGTCGTCTTCATCCACGACATCTTTTCACAATAAACCAATTTCTTATCCAGCGAACACGACGCCAAAGATCAAAGTCTCACTAGGACCTGGAATGAGATCCTCGTCAGGACGGAGCGGCAGAACGCATCGACATCGGCGTCGCCATCACGGCAAGAACAGACCAAAGCCGGGCCCAGATAAAGTCGTTAATGCGCCCTGGCAACTGGAGAGAATTATGTCTAGAAAAACAAAAGGAGGTCACGACTTTATTAATCTCAGCACAACTCTAAACTCACCAACTATTCTCTGAAGATGGATTTTTTGACATTTGTGACTGATTGCCTCCATCCAACCATTGATTCAAAGCGAAATTACATCTGGTATGTAACTGGGACAGACAACTTGGAACAGAGTTTGCCATTCCTTTGCTTCATTTCGACGGTACCGTGAGTCGTCCAACGTAGGAGCAAGGCTACAACCGATGTGTGCCAAGCTGTCGGTCAAAACGTTTGCTTACTGATACAGCAATAGACAATCCACATTGCCCATGTGGACTGCACAGTTAGCAATTATTGTTCATACCCTTCATTCTGTCCACGTTGGCGTTATCAAACTTTTTTTCGATGGAATACGCCGGAGTATAACCGAAAGAAGAGACTTATTGGATGAGTGATGAGAGAGGCCCATTTGGGAATACTTTATTTAACGCTTCCTCATGCAATCCTTCCCATGCGCGAAAGTGGATGAAGGTGCAAGCTACGTACCAATGTCTACTGTAAACACGCAACTCTGAAACCCGCAGGGATGACGAGTGTATCTTCAAATACGAACGCATTTGCGCTAACTAATCACACACAGTGTATAATTTTATTGATTTTGGAACGATCAGAACTTATTTGTCGGTTTACATAATTTGTCCGTGAGGTTTCGAGAGTTTCAAATTCATTTTGTAATTCAGACTGAGGAACAAGATGTTAACAATCTATGGGTGTATGTAAGCCAACATTGCGGTGCAATTGGATTATGAATAAGAACGTATTTTTTATGTGTGGCTCTGTTTGTTGCTCGTTGTCTTTGTTTACGTTTTACTGGTAAGCATACATAATTGTTATGATATGAAATCAAATGTCCATTTGCTTGTTGTAAATTAAAAAGCCACTTAAGACGTAGATACATTGGATTATAACTGGATGATATTTCATGAAATATCCATGAAATCGAAAATAACCGAGGGCCCCGTGATACTGAATTTCTCTCTCGCTCTTCTCTCCTCACTCTGTCTTTAAATCAGATTGGTTAGTATTAGTGGGGAGCCAATATTTACATAAGCAACAGCGGGACGATATTCTATATGTGTATATATACATATATATATATATATATATATATACCCGGTATACATCTATCTTGAAATGTCACAAGGTACCTTTCTAGGCTTATTTTCCCCCCCAATAAGATTGAAATTTTGCATCTCAAAAATGTTTTGTTTTCTTGAAGGATTCGAAGTGCCATGCTTTATTATGTTTTATTTGTGTCATTTTACTTTTTTGTTTGTTTGCACAAATGAGATGGGTGAATTCCTGGTGTCTCATGTTATCTGTCGGTTTGATCTCTTATTTGATTCATTGTTATCGGTATTATTATTATTATTATTATTATTATTATTATTATTATTATTATTATTATTATTATTATTATTATTATTATTATTATTATTATTATTATTATTATTATTATTATAATAATAATAATAATAATAATAATAATTATTATTATTATAATTATTATTATTATTATTATTAGTAGTAGTAGTAGTAATAGTAGTAATAGTAGTAGTAGCAGCAGCAGCAGCAGCAGTAGTAGTAGTAGTAGTAGTAGTAGTAGTAGTAGTAGTAGTAGTAGTAGTAGTAGTTTATTGTTAATAGAATATTGTTTAGTATCGAAGGTAATTGTATCGTATCGGATAATTGTGACGTTGTGGAAGATCGTGAGATCAAACTGACTAGGTTTGTGTTGAAGTATCTCGTATTGTATCATTGTGCAGTTCACGTTGTCTATTCGCTCCCCCAGTTAGACTGGTCCCCATTTACACTACCCTATATTGAACCAAAATGTAAATAATTCTAGTTGCATATTTTATGTACCATTTAAGCCTCCTCATCACCATCGTTATTATTTCAGCATCGTTCTCATCTTCATTACAATAATCATCATGATCATTGGTCATCATCATTATCATCATCACCATCACCATTATTATCATCGTAGCCATTGTTGTTACCATCATCCTCAAAACCATGGCAGTGTTTTAGCAAGTCATTATTAACATTGCAACTACTATTGCTATTAGTATAATTAGTGTTGTTAATATTATTGTTACTATTATTATTCCTATTATTGTTGTTATTATTATTGTTATTATTATTATTGTTAATATTGTTATTTTTATTATTATTATTATTATTATTATTATTATTATTATTATTATTATTATTAATATTATTATTATTATCATTATTTATTATTATTATTATTATTATTATTATTATTATTATTATTATTATTATTACTTTTATTATTATTATTATTATTATTATTATTATTATTATTATTATTATTATTATTATTATTATTATTATTATTATTATAATTATTATTATTATTATTATTATTATTATTATTATTATTATTATTATTATTATTATTATTATTATTATAATTGATATTACTATTATCATATGTTTCTATTACTTTAAGATTAAATGTTACCACCATTATTGTTGTTATCACGACTTTTTGGAGAACGAGAAGGAATTTTCATTTCACTGGGTTTATTTTTTATCTGGCGTGTTTCGTT
>JAXRKP010002954.1:0-10000 GCA_037039925.1 Doris montereyensis | reverse complement strand
AGAGAGAGAGAGAGAGAGAGAGAGAGAGAGAGAGAGAGAGAGAGAGAGAGGGAGCGAGAGGCAGGCATAAGGCAGATCATTTACTTGAATACATACACCCACACACACACATACACGCATACATACACAGACTAACATGGAGGCACAGGCCTACTCAATGGATTGGATTGAGACACTGTGAATATCAAAATACGTTGTGAAACTTTAATTTGTAAGGTAATAGAGGATTTTTGTAATAGAACAGACAATGAACAAACTCAATGATGAAATGACAAAACTAGAAAATATCTCCGTGTTGCGCTTACCTCTGCCATAGCTCAAAAGTTATCTTCACGATCCTTTCAAACCTTTTCTGAAATGGCAGATTCAGATTTAAACCAAATTATTATACTCTTGAGCTCGAGATACATACAATCCAAGAATGTTGATATTTTAAAAAATTCAATAAATTCACAATTTTGATTGAAATCAATGTTGCACCCTAAACTTTCTTTTCTTTTCTTTATCATTCTACCTTCTGGTGTATGGGTTTTAGATGCCCGAAATGATCTTTCTTTGTGTTAATGCCTCTTTTATATCTTCTTCCCACTTTCTCCGAGGTCTGCCTTTTGGTCTTTTACCTTGAGTTTTAGCACTATATACTGATTTAGCTATTCTATTGTCATTCATTCTGTTAACATGCCCAAACCATCTCAGTTGATTCATTTTTATCTTAGTTTTTATGCTATCTGCTTTGGTTTGATCTCTTATTGTGTTTCTGATTTTGTTTCTTTTAGTTTTCCCTTCTTCTCTTTTTAGATCTTTCATTTCGGCTGCCTGCACTCTACTGTATTCCCTACTGTCTAAGGTTCAGGTTTCACTGCCATAGAGGAGAGTAGGACAATAAATTGTGTTGTATACTGCCGTTTTGGTTTTTGTTGACAATTCTTGTTTACCTACAAATGCCTTTCCTATGTGGTTATATATTGCACTTGCTTTTTGGATTCTCTGGCTGATTTCTTCTCTTAGTTTTCCCTCTGAGTTAATCATTACTCCTAAATAATTGTAGCTTTGAACTTGTTCTAAATTCTCCCTGCCTAATTTAAGATTTTGTGTTTTAGCTTCCCTAGTTACCAGCATTGTTTTGGTTTTCTTTGCATTTACCCTCATTCCTCTTTTATTTAATTCAGTATTCATTATATTTATATTTGACTGGAGGTCCCTTTCTGATTTTTCAAACAGAACTAAATCATCAGCAAATGAAAGCATTGATACATTTACTGGTTTGAGCTTCCACATACCTACAGTCATTTTTTTCATGTTTGAGGATGCCTTTGCGACTGAATCCATAAAAGTGATAAACAAGAGAGGACTTAGGATACAACCCTGTCTTACTCCTATATCTACATCAAATTCTTCAGATACATTTCCAGCTACTCTCACAGCACATGTTGGTTTATTGTAAAAAACTTTTAATGACTTCTATTAAATTTTGCTCTACATTGTGTTCTTTTAAGGAATGCCATAGTTCGTCCCTCCTCACAGTGTCAAATGCCTTTTCTAAGTCAATAAAACACAGGTGCAAGTCAATGTTTCTCTCAAGGAACTTTTCTATTACTTGTCTAATTGTAAATATGTGATTTTGTACACTTCTTCCTCGTCTAAATCCACTCTGATGCTCTTCAATCTAATCCTCTACTCTTTTCCCTAGTCTCATTTCCAAAATCCTGGCATACACTTTTCCTGGTACGCTAAGTAGTGATATCCCTCTATAGTTTGAGCATTCCATGGTTGATCCTTTCTTGTGTATTGGTACTACAGTTCCCTTTTCCCAGTCGTCTGGCACCTGTTTGGACTTTCATGCTTGTTGACATATTGCATGTAGTAGTTTGTCTGCCTCTCTCCCTTGGTTTTTAATCATTTCTGGATAAACTTGATCTGCTCCTGGGGCTTTTCCTAATTTCACTTTTCTTATAGTATGGCTGTTTGAAATTGTTCCATTGAGATATCTACTTCTTCAGCTGTCTCATCTCCATTACTTGTTACCCTTAATAATTGATCTGTACTCCTTGTTTCATATGTTCTGGAGGGATTATGTAATTGTTGAAAATACTTTCTCCACGTTTCCATGATTTCGCTGTCTCCTTTCATTATTTCTCCTTTGGCGTTCTTAATTTGTCGTATTGGGCATGTTTTGGTCTTTCTCATGCTCTTCATTGCTCCCCAGAACAGCTTTCTTGAAGTCTTTGTCCAAACTCTTCCCACTGTTTCTGTTTTGCTTTCCTAACTTCCTCTTTGGCGATAGTTCTTTTACTCACGTAATATATTCTATCCTGTGGTCTCTTTGTTTGCAAGTATTTTTTCCAGGCATCTTTCTTTTCTTTGATCTTAGTATTGACATTCTTGTTCCACCATGCTCTCCTTTTCCCATTTCCTTTAATTTGTTTCTTACCACAGACCTCTTCAGTACAACTGAGGAGTGTTTTTTAAAATTATATATTTGCCACTTTTCTTCTATTGTGCTTTCCTTCAGATCCATCTGCCTTTCACTGATAGATCTTTTTATCCTGGATTAGTACATCTGTTTTACTATTGGTTTATTTAGTTCTTCTATTTTGAGTTTAATAGCTTTCTTCTCTGTCCTTTTCTGTTTATTTTCTTCAGTTAACAATCTCATTTTGGCTATCACTAGGTGATGATCACTAAATATTTCAGCTCCTCTGCTTACTATAGCATCCATTGTGCTGTAAAAAAGGAGCTGCTAACTATTATGTAGTCTATGATTGAATTTTCACAACTGTCCTCATTTACTCTTGTATATTTGTGGATATCTTTATGAGGAAAAAAATGTGTTAGCTATTTTCATGTTATTCTTTAGGCAAAAATCGATTAGTCTCTCTCAATTTGGAAAAGTTGTTGTCTCTCCTTCTTTACCTATTACTCCTCCTGAAGTTTCTACATTGATGCCTACTCTAGCGTTTAAATCTCATAAAACCATTAATTCCTGTTTGTGTTTGAGATTCTCTGCAGCTATTTGTAAATCATTTTCGAAGATATTTTTTTCTTCTTTGGGGCATCTTCGTTTCTTTCATAAGCTATTAATAATTTAATTTCTCTTCCTTTTGGTTTAATATTTACCTCTAATAGCCGTGGGCTTACAAATTTCCAACTTTCTAGTAGCATTTCTTGCCTTTTATGCATTAGGAGGCCTACTCCTGCTCTAGCTCTATCTTTGACATCTACTCCCGAGAAGATTAAAGTATGATTTGGTCTTACATTTTCGTCCTTTTTTCTTTGTTTCTGTAATAGCCAAAATGTCTACTTTGAATTTTTCCATTTCTTCAGCTAATTCTATCTCCTTTCCATTAATTGCTCTAACATTCCATGTTCCAAAAGTCACAGTCCATGTTCTTTTCCAGAGTCATCTTCGAAAGTTCAAGCCGGGTATATCATTGTATATATTATTTTGAATCAGGTTGTTTTGGATAAGTAGGTGATTAGCCCACTGTACCCTAGGTAGATGGTGGGGCTGCTACCTTGAGGCCCCTGCCGGGCCTTGTTATTTTCTGTCAGGGTTAACTCCCTTAGCCTTTAGTCATTCAAGACCAGCCTGCAAGGCAGCAGGCTGTTATTTTCTGTCAGGATTAACTCCCTTAGCCTTTGGTCAGTCAAGACCGGCCTGCAAGGCAGCAGGTTGTTTTCTGTCAGGGTTAACTCCCTTAGCCTTTGGTCAGCCAAGACCTGCCTGCAAGGCAGCAGGAGACTCATGGAGGGCGGGATCATCTACCGTACAGGTGCTTACCTGTCCACTGCCCGGTGCACCCTAAACTACCTTGAGGTAATATGCCAACCCTACTAAGGTGGTCTACGATGTGTTGGCGACTACAATAACATTAATATTCTAAACTTCCAAAAGACATAGTTCTCCAGAATTTAATTCAGGACATTTTCAGTACAAATCCGTAAAAGCTTTGAATCACTTAAATTTTATCCAACAATATAGCATTGTCCATAAAGGCATCCCTTACTCTTGGGGCAAAAAAAAAGATAGGATATTACATCTAGATCAACGCAATCGTAAAATCAAAATGGCGTAGGGTTGTTCTCATCAATTCAGTTGTGCTGGAAATATTTTAGTTTCATTGTTGACATAGAGCTACATCTGCTTATTTAATACATCGGTTTGTTCTGTATTTCGTGATGATTCTGTGCGGCTTATAAATAGTCATGTTTCATTAGCATTATTTCCTAAATGGATTAGAAGCCTTCATCAATACCTGACATACTACTTCTACCAGATGCTGCAAAATATCGCAAGTCCGAACTGCATAGATCTAGGCCTATTTTTATGTGGGCCGAATATTATTATATAACGAAATCACAACGTATGCATACGTCAAAGTAAGGAAGTTCATATCTGAAGCTTTGACTTTCTCGCGAGAACTTTTTAGGAATATATCTAGATCTAAAAGTGAAGAACTTCCAAGTATCATTCAAGCAGAAACACAAACGAGACAAATCAGAGCTTTATTCTCCAATAAAGCACGTCGTCAAATAACATCACAAAAAGCCGTGCAGAAATGTCATAAAATGAAATACCCCTCTCCTATTGGCTCAATCCGAGGACTTCGTTAATAAAGGACTTTCGTAGTAAGTTTCCTGAGGATCCCATTGGGGGCCAACATAAAAATGCCTGTTTCTTTCAATATTATCACAAAAAAGTGCTGAAAACACTTCATTCACACACATTTTCACCTTTTTCAAAGTTTATAGCAAAGATGACATTTCTTTATGGCAAATCATGGGGAAAGAGCAACATTATTCCTCAATATACCATCAATTGACGGTCAAAAGAATGCAATGGTGATACATTTCTTTTATGAAATCTTAATATTTAACTAACCTGGTGTATTTCACATGGATTAAGATCAACTCACTTATTATGTCTAATCTGCCATTCGTGTTTTTTTATGGACGTTTGATACAAAGCAGTATTTTTATCCTGGTCCTTGTACAAATTGTGCAGACCTTTGAGCAAAACATTTGCCAATCGTCTGAACAAGCTTTTTGAAGGCAAATTAAGATCATATTATGAATTGGCAATGGATAAAATACTAACGAGCCTCTGGCGACAACATGCTCTGTGTTTACTTTTTGTTATGAAACACAAACCAATTCGGACTAGTTCGTACGTACATGTATGTGGAACTGTCAAACCACCTCCTTGAGACTTTTTCAATGAAAGCTTTAGCTTCACTTGCGAGAAGTGGTTCATCTTCATCAAAATCCAATTCATCATCACATTTACTCTCCAACCATCCTGCCACATATGCTACAGCACTCTCCTCCATATCAGACAACGTGACATCACTAATACACCTCTCAATTGAAGAGCCATCTTCAAAATTCATTTCACCCTCACAGGTATGACCTTTGTCCTCTGCAGGCTTCTCTTCAACTGTCAGCAAAAATGAGGCTCCAAACCGTGCCAATCGCTTTTTGAAGGAAGCAAAAACATCCCCAGCATTCATAAAAGCGTTGGCACCCGTAGATTGACGGTATACTGAAAATTCTCCTTCAATCCTATCACTTTGAATTTCCCTAAGAATGACATATTCAAAGCCGACGGAAAACAAATGCTTGCATACCGCAATCAGTCCCTTTGTCGTTTGTACCAACGCTTTCAAAGTGTCATGAGTCAGACACTCCTGTCTCGTTGGTCCATGCCCTGACTTTGATTTTTCAAATATATCTAAATATATCTGAAGATTGGTGGAGTTTGGGAGTTGGAAGATCTATTTGGATCCCTCAGTCTAATGTCTTGACCTTTGGCAGAAACATTCACAACAGTCCACCAGTCTAACATTTGTTGGATAAAATTGGCCGTCTCAGCACTTTCGTGAAGTCGAAGTGAAGCTACAACCTTTTCATTAAAGACATGCAGAACATGTGTCACATTTTGTAGCTGAAGTCGACTGGGATATACAGCAGATCGGGTAAAGGGTGTTGCTTTCAATATACTGTCTTTTTCAGACTCATAAAGTTTTTGGACATCTGAAAATGATCCTACAATTTCCCCATCCAATGACAATCGCTGACATTTTTCTGTAAGCCAATTATTTCTAATGCACTTTAAGAGATGCACAGTGTCCAATAAAAGATACCAAACTCGTTCTTTGTCGAAAGGATGAACAGCCGTGCAATCAGAAAGAAGTATGAATTGCTTGCAATAATGTTAGTTTAATTTATGATTGTCAGTAATTGATCCAATAACAACACCACCTGCTGTCTCCACAACAGCTGCAACTTCTTTTACAACATTGAATTGGTAAACACCTGTGAGTTTGTTGACTGGTGTGACAGAGACCATAAGACTAGGTCCACCATGTAAGCACTTCATCATTACACAGAGCATTGACGTCGCTCTGGAGTTTCCATCATTTTTTGCCATCCCACTGAGCACACCACCGGAAAAAAGACACAGACAGACGGATTTTGACTTCGTCGATTATTAAAAATACATTATTTTGCTTTTCATTTACTTTTCTAAATGTCTTTTGTAGCAAAGTGTCAAGATCGCTCTTTGAAATAATGGAATGCAGTTTGCTGGGACTGGGAAGGACAAGACAATCTCGTAACTGATCATAGCTACATCTAGGAAAGGATCCAAGGGCAAAACAAAAATCAGCTGTAGAAAATGTTTTATGACTTAAAAGTTCCAACTGTCTGATGATAAAATTCTTCTTGCCTTGTCAGCATCTATATATTCCAAGTTAAATGATTGAAAATACATTACAACTTTATCAAGTACATTGTCTAATGTAGGATCATAATTTAATGCACAGTTTATAGCTTCAAAAATTGTGAATATGAGGAAAGACCATTGTTTGGACCTAATATTTTTGCCAGTGGCACATTGATTCCATTTTTGAAGGCAGAGAGTGTCAAAGGAGCACACATTGTTTGTTTGTTATACACTATTATTGAAAGGTAACTTTCTGTGAAATTTGGCGTCATGAAAACACAGACAAATTCATTTTCAGTCTTGGATATTATTATATTTTGATATTTCTTTTCAAGTTCTTTATTAGGTGCAAAGTCAGCAAAAAACCTATCTTATCTTTCTTTAAGAAATAATCAAGCTGTATGTCTTCTTTTTTTCGCTGGACGAGGCGCTGGTTTAGGGGTTGGCATGCAAGAGCTTGGAACATCAAAGATGCTCGGTGGGCATGTCGGTCTAGTGACTCCATCAGGCACTTTTTTCATAGGAGCATCCTGGGGCCAATGTTTTTCACAAATTACATATTTCGAAGGATCAATTACAAAATTATCCCGAGGAGGGATAACGTTTAACCATTTTTGTCCCTCAGACTCTTCATGAGGTAGTCTAAACACTCTTTTTAGGCATTGTTAACTGATTAATAGGACACCATACGCCAAGTAGCCAAGTATGATTCCTTATAGATCTAGATCTAGACCTAGAGTAACTATGATAGATCTGATAGAATATAATACTGTCCTTTAAAGAATTCTCATCCTCACAATCAGAGAACAAAACAAATTAGAATAATTCAAACTCCAGGGAAAGACATTAGTACCATGTACGACCAACGTCTATCCAACAATCAACAACTAATCTTATGATACAATGACTCAAAATAATTCATGCGTGCTTGCCTAGCTGTAGCAAATGATACTGAAACTTGTGTTCTGTCAGAAATGAAACTGAATAATGGAAAAATTCGTTAGAGTAGAGTATGAAACTTGTCTGTTAACTTAGATTAGAAATAAAGTGAAATGTCGTCTGCTAAGCCAAAAGCGAAAGCGAAACTAGTGAAGAAACCGAGGACTTCGTTGGGTGAAAGAAAGTCGTGAAGTTGATAGAAATCCGTTACAAAAACGGCTGTCTACCAATTAAACAGATAAACGATGTTACTTATTGAAACAAAAATGGACAAAGAAGTTAATACTCACCACAAATATCCATTTTTTGGATTAATTTCAAAAGAAAAATATCCATTCTAGTGACAACCGGCCTCGACAATTTGTAAACAGAAAACAAACCGCATTCACTTCCGGTAACACGAAGGTCCGATATAAAAAGTAGTGCATCAACAATTGCCGTTTAAAGATGCGTTTTGAAAGTTTATTTTAAATGTTACATGCTTGAAAATAAATATTAGATTGTTAGAATCATGTATATAGCTATTAATAACATACATAATAAGAATACTATTTTTCTAACAGTATCAATAATTGTTGCGCCTTGAGCGGATTATACATCGGCTCTATTAATAGACCACATGACAAACTACGATAGAAAAGATTGGCCCCACTAGCGAAGGCTGGTTTCAGCTCACAGGGGTCCTTACTATATCGTAGTCCTCGGCTCAATCATATTTTTTATTCGGTATAATCAGAGAACCTAGATAAGCTTATCTACGCTCTCTGGTATAATGAAAGGCATTACTTTTGACCCAAACTATTTTTAACCTCGTACGGTGACGTCGACGTGACCTTATGACTGCTTCTGCTTTCCGTTTTCGACAAAAATGATTGAGCTTGGTGATTATTAGACCTAGATCTAATAGTCTTCAAGCCTTATTTGAACCATTTAATAATAATTCCCATACATCTGTATAGATTTAGTTGCCCAGTTGCAAGATATAATATTGGCACACCTGAATCAGCCGTCAATGGCAGTAATATCCAGATCCTAAATCCAGAGCTAGACCTAGATTCTAGATAATTATTTGGCCTACGCCTAGAGCTAGATCTAGATCTAGATTTAGATCTAGATGTAGATCTAGATCTAGATTCTAGATCTGGATCTATACATTCTAAATTTTCTACATGCTAGATTTATAGATACCCCTGCATACTTTGTTAGGGACATAGATCTAGAAGAAATATTCCCTAAAGAAATATTTTCAGGTGCCAGCTTTCATGGCTGTACATTCAATTTTTATTCAACAATAAACAAAAATCACGTCCAATCTTCTAGACCTACTCTAAAATATAGGTCAATGTGGTTATTAATTGAGGCATATGAGTAGGCCTAGATCTACCATGTTCGCCTCTTTTTGTTTACGAAATACTCATTGGGTTTGATTACAAATTTTCAATTCAAATTTTAATGATCTAAAACCTTAGTGATCTATTATTATCAAATAGGTTTAAAACTTTATAGTGTACATTTTATGTACAAGGAGGGGGTGGGGGTATAATAATACAGTTTATGCACTTGCCCGGAGCATTAATAACTCGGTCATGTTGCACACTCATTAATTCGTGCGCTGTGACATGACCTTGTTCATAATACTCAATAAAGTGCAGAAAGCGTAAATAAGATAGAACTAGAAATTTAGCTTAAAGTTGGAAATTCCAAAATTATGTGAAGTGTAGATCTACACATGCAAAAACAAACTACCTTTTATATCCCCCCCCCCCCCCAATTTAAGAATAAATAGGTCCGGTTTCTCTAGTTGTCTGACTCTGTTATCTTTTAAGCTTAAATTCTAAGAAAAATAGGCATGTAGATATAGATCTAAAGCTAGAACTAAGAATCAGATAAAGCACTAGATAAGTCTATATCTAGATCTGGTTTTGTTAGATCTAGATCTAGATCTATACTCTAGACCTAGCTCTATAATGTTATGTACGCTTTAGATTTAGATATATCTATATCTAGACCTGCAGATATGACAATCAAAGTCACAAGTCTATTTCAGGCTACTCAAGATTAATGTCCGTTTGTGTGATGATTATTAAGCCAAGAAAGCTTTACAAAAGGGGGGATCAGTTGATGACAAATTAGATCTTGGTTTATGTCAAGAAAAGTAGTTCGTTACTGTTTCTATGCACTGTTTTGATGACAAGAAGGTAAAAAAAAAGCTGGTGTACCGGTCGATGACAAAAATCCTGCTTTATGTTGAGAGAAAAGTAGTCCGTTATCGTTGCACGCGATGCCACCACACTCCCCCACCACGTTTGATAGTAGATCTGGTTTTTAAAAATCCAA
>JAXRKP010002953.1:27500-29794 GCA_037039925.1 Doris montereyensis | reverse complement strand
TCTCTCTCTCTCTCTCTCTCTCTCTCTCTCTCTCTCTCTCTCTCTCTCTCTCTCTCTCTCTCTCTCTCTCTCTCTCTCTCTCTCTCTCTCTCTCTCTCTCTCTCTCTCTCTCTCTCTCTCTCTTGTCTCTCTCTCTCTCTCTCTCTCTCTCTCTCTCTCTCTCTCTCTCTCTCTCTCTCTCTCTCTCTCTCTCTCTCTCTCTCTCTCTCTCTCTCTCTCTCTCTTTCTCCTCTCTCTCTCTCTCTCTCTTTCTCTCTCTCTCTCTCTCTCTCTCTCTCTCTCTCTCTCTCTCTCTCTCTCTCTCTCTCTCTCTCTCTCTCTCTCTCTCTCTCTCTCTCTCTCTCTCTCTCTCTCTCTCTCTCTCTCTCTCTCTCTCTCTCTCTCTCTCTCTCTCTCTCTCTCTCTCTCTCTCTCTCTCTCTCTCTCTCTCTCTCTCTCTCTCTCTCTCTCTCTCTCTCTCTCTCTCTCTCTCTCTCTCGCTCTCCCCCTTTTCTTCTTTTTCATTTGCGTTTTATTCTCAATATTAAGCATACGTTCTCCCTCCCCTTTCCTCTGCCTCGTTGCGTCCATTTTTCTTCACATCATCAATAGCCGTCTTGTCGGTGGTCTTCCTTGGTTTCTGTCTCCATTTCTGGCTGTCATTCCGTAACTTCTTTGTCCATCTGCTATCTTCCTTGGTTTCTGTCTCCATTTCTTGGCTGTCATTCCGTAACTTCTTTGTCCATCTGCTGTCTTCCTTGGTTTCTGTCTCCATATCTTGGCTGTCATTCCGTAACTTCTTTGTCCATCTGCTATCTTCCTAGGTTTCTGTCTCCATTTCTTGGCTGTCATTCCGTAACTTCTTTGTCCATCTGCTGTCTTCCTTGGTTTCTGTCTCCATTTCTTGGCTGTCATTCCGTAATCTCTTTGTCCATCTGCTATCTTCCTTGGTTTCTGTCTCCATTTCTTGGCTGTCATTCCGTAATCTCTTTGTCCATCTGCTGTCTTCCTTGGTTTCTGTCTCCATATCTTGACTGTCATTCCGTAACTTCTTTGTCCATCTGCTGTCTTCCTTGGTTTCTGTCTCCATATCTTGACTGTCATTCCGTAACTTCTTTGTCCATCTGCTGTCTTCCTTGGTTTCTGTCTCCATATCTTGACTGTCATTCCGTAACTTCTTTGTCCATCTGCTATCTTCCTTGGTTTCTGTCTCCATTTCTTGACTTCATTCCGTAACTTCTTTGTTCATCTGCTATCTTCCTTGGTTTCTGTCTCCATATCTTGGTCATTCCATAACCTTTTGTTCATCTGCTATCTTCCTTGGTTTCTGTCTCCATATCTTGGCTGTCATTCCGTAACTTCTTTGTCCATCTGCTATCTTCCTTGGTTTCTGTCTCCATTTCTTGACTGTCATTCCGTAACTTCTTTGTCCATCTGCTATCTTCCTTGGTTTCTGTCTCCATATCTTGGCTGTCATTCCGTAACTTCTTTGTCCATCTGCTATCTTCCTTGGTTTCTGTCTCCATATCTTGACTGTCATTCCGTAACTTTTGTCCATCTGCTGTCTTCCTTGGTTTCTGTTCCATATCTTGACTGTCATTCCGTAATCTTTTGTCTATCTGCTATCTTCCTTGGTTTCTGTCTCCATTTCTTGACTGTCATTCCGTAATCTTTTGTCTATCTGCTGTCTTCCTTGGTTTCTGTCTCCATATCTTGACTGTCATTCCATAATCTCTTTGTCCATCTGCTGTCTTCCTTGGTTTCTGTCTCCATATCTTGACTGTCATTCCGTATCTGCTGTCTTCCTTGGTTTCTGTCCATATCTTGACTGTCATTCCGTAATCTCTTTGTCCATCTGCTGTCTTCCTTGGTTTCTGTCTCCATATCTTGGCTGTCATTCCATAACTTCTTTGTTCATCTGCTATCTTCCTTGGTTTCTGTCTCCATTTCTTGACTGTCATTCCGTAATCTCTTTGTCCATCTGCTGTCTTCCTTTGTTTCTGTCTCCATATCTTGACTGTCATTCCGTAATCTCTTTGTCCATCTGCTGTCTTCCTTGGTTTCTGTCTCCATATCTTGACTGTCATTCCGTAATCTCTTTGTCCATCTGCTGTCTTCCTTGGTTTCTGTCTCCATATCTTGGCTGTCATTCCGTAATCTTTTGTCCATCTGCTGTCTTCCTTTGTTTCTGTCTCCATTTCTTGACTGTCATTCCGTAACTCTTTGTCCATCTGCTGTCTTCCTTCGTTTCTGTCTCCATATCTTGACTGTCATTCCGTAACCTCTTTGTCCATCTGCTGTCTTTAAATCTTGCC
>JAXRKP010002953.1:0-22500 GCA_037039925.1 Doris montereyensis | reverse complement strand
GTACTCATTCACTCACTCACTTGCTTTCTTACTTACTTAAGTACTCACTTACTTGCTTGCTTGCTTACTTACTTACTTAAGTACTCATTCACTCACTCACTGCTTGCTTACTTACTTTACTTACTTATACTCATTCACTCACTCACTTGCTTACTTACTTACTTACTTAAGTACTCACTTACTTGCTTTCATACTTACTTACTTACTTTCACTAGCTTACGTCACTTCTTAAGTACTCATTCACATTTGCTTTCTTTACTTACTTACTTAAGTACTCATTCACTCACTCACTTGCTTTCTTACTTACTTACTTACTTAGGCACTTACTTATGTACTCATTACCTTACTTGCTTACTACTTACTACTACTTAGGCACTCATTCACTCACTTGCTTCCTTACTTACTACTTAGGTACTCATTCACTCACTCACTTTCTTACGTACTTACTTACTTAAGTACTCATTCACTCACTCACTTGTTTCTTTACTTACTTACTTAAGTACTCATTCATTCACTTGCTTAAGTAATTTCTACTTACTTACTTAAGTACTCATTCACTCACTCACTTGCGTACTTACTTACTTAGATACTCATTCACTCACTTGCTTACGTACTTACTTTACTTACTTACTTACTTAAGTACTCATTCACTCACTCACTTGCTTTCTTACTTACTTACTTACTTAAGTACTCATTCACTCACTTGCTTACATACTTACTTCTACTTACTTTAAGTACTCATTCACTCACTTGCTTACGTACTTTTCTTACTTACTTAAGTACTCATTCACTCACTCACTTGCTTTCTCACTACTTACTTACTTAAGTACTCATTCACTCACTTGCTTACGTACTTACTTACTTACTTAAGTACTCATTCAGTCACTTGCTTACGTACTCTCATTTACTTACTTAAGTACTCATTCACTCACTTGCTTACGTACTTACTTACTTACTTAAGTACTCATTCACTCACTCACTTGCTTTCTTACTTACTTACTTACTTAAGTACTCATTCACTCACTCACTCACTTGCTTTCTTACTTACTTACTTACTTAGGTACTCATTCACTCACTTGCTTACGTACTTACTTACTTACTTAAGTACTCATTCACTCACTCACTTGCTTACATACTTACTTACTTACTTAAGTACTCATTCACTCACTCACTTGCTTACGTACTTACTTACTTAAGTACTCATTCACTCACTCACTCTGCTTACTTACTTACTTAATTATTAATAAATTAAGTATTACTTACTTATTTTCTCACCCATTTACTTACTGACTCACACACTTACTTACTTGCTTACTTACTTCTTTATTTTTTTACTTGCTTACTATCTCACCCATTTACTTACTTACTTATTTACTTTCTTACTTACTCACCCACTTACTAACTTACAAACATACTTATGGTTTCACTTACTCATTTTCTTACCTGTTTAATTACTTACTAACCTAACCACTTTTTTTTACTTTCTTTATAACCCATTTCGCCCACTGGCCCACATGGCAGCGATTAGTTATTAAATCCTTCCACTTCCGTCTGGCTCCACCCTGTTGTTTTTTTTTCACCTCACACACCTGCCAATGGTCACCAGCTATAGTGGGGGAGTAAAGCCTGCAGATTTCTGTCAAGGGGTTGATCATATTATTATGTTATATTATATGGCATGTTCTCTTCAATGCATACTATTTCGATATGTGTTCCTGGTCCGTCCGTGGGCGCAACTGGTACGTCCTACTTCTTTCCTTTCATTTTTTTCATTTACCTTTCATCTTGCTGTTTTCTCTTAATTCACCCTGAGATCACCGCATATGGTGGACAAGGTGATTTTCAATGAGGTCTCTGTTTAAGACGATATCAGCATGTTGTCAAACATAATGAATAGCCTATCCCAGCTTCTATAGCGTGAAGTGAATCAGGTGATGATACATTGTATCTTGGACATGACACTAGCCTGTCGCAGGTTTTACTCCCAGCTGATGCCAGTACTCATGTGTACCCATCAAATTGGGAAATATGCGTTAAGTATCTTTCCTAAAATAATACAACATCGGACTTGCCATGAAGAGGATTTGAACCCTGGACTTCACAATCCCAAATCTATTTTTTTTCCTTTTTACTCTTTGAAGATAGCAATATATTTACAGTCCGTATCCCTGCACAATGCAAGCTCCTCCTGACTGTACATCACTTATCCCCCAGCAGGTCATTTCATTCAAAGTCCTTCTCAACTCCCTGGGGAACATACAGTACACCAGCCTGTTAGGCGCTGGGTACTAACACTCTGAACAAGATATTTCTTTACCTATAGCTGGGTATTCATTCACACCTGAGTCAAGTGATGAAAGCAGAAGGGAAGTACCTTACCTAAGAGTACAGTATTGTGAAAGAATACCAGGGCCAGCTATTGGTTTTGAACCAGTGTCGTCACGATGACAAAATCATGACACTGCGGTTTCGCTGTTTCGCTACAACTACAACGCTTCTTTCACATGTCTTTGTTTCTTCGTCTTGCTGTTTTATCATACTGTTTTGTCTTGCTGTTTTGTCTTGCTGTTTTGTCTTGCTGTTTTATCTTGCTGTTTTGTCATACTGTTTTGTCTTGCTGTTTTGTCATACTGTTTTATCTTGCTGTTTTGTCTTGCTGTTTTATCATACTGTTTTGTCTTGCTGTTTTGTCATACTGTTTTGTCTTACTGTTTTGTCATACTGTTTTATCTTGCTGTTTTGTCATACTGTTTTATCTTGCTGTTTTGTCTTGCTGTTTTATCATACTGTTTTATCTTGCTGTTTTGTCATACTGTTTTATCTTGCTGTTTTATCATACTGTTTTGTCTTGCTGTTTTGTCATACTGTTTTGTCATACTGTTTTATCTTGCTGTTTTGTCTTGCTGTTTTGTCTTGCTGTTTTGTCTTGCTGTTTTATCTTGCACTTGCAGTTTTGTCTTGCTGTTTCGTCTTGCTGTTTTGTCTTGCTGTTTTGTCTTGATGTTTTGTCTCACTTCACTGTGAAATCACACTGCTTATGGCGGAATGTGTACATAATATTCTATGTGAAATCACAAACCAGTTCTGATATTACTTTGACCTTTCAGCGCATGAAAAAGTCTCTCTTTCACCCTCTGCTTTTGTCTCAATTCACTGTAAGATCTTCACACTGTATTATAACATGGTGGAATGTGTACATTCTAAGTGAAATCACTAACAAATTCTGATATTATTTTAACATTTCAGCGCACGAAGAAAAGGCCTGGCTGTACTTTACTCTGGGAATTTGCTTCGGCATCATCGTCCTCCTCATCATCATCCTCGTCAAAGTTTGCATCGGCTTTAAAAGAAACATTCGTGCCCGCCTTGATGTATCCGAGCCAACGATCGGTGCTAAAATCAACAACCACAGTTCCCTTGACGCCCTATGCTGGAACACTCCGACTCCATAGACCGCATAGAGTTTGTCCAATTCCATCCAAGGGGAACGCTGAGAAGTATGAGGAGCAGTAATTCGCACAACAGGGATATCGTGAATTATTACGGATAAGTTAGTTTTTTAGTACATTGATATCGTGAATTATTACGGATAAATTAGTTTTTTAGTACATTGATATCGTGAATTATTACGGATAAATTAGTTTTTTGGTAAATTGATATCGTGAATTATTACGGATAAATTAGTTTTTTGGTAAATTGATATCGTGAATTATTACGGATAAATTAGTTTTTTAGTACATTAATATCGTGAATTATTACGGATAAATTAGTTTTTTGGTAAATTGATATCGTGAATTATTACGGATAAATTAGTTTTTTAGTACATTAATATCGTGAATTATTACGGATAAATTAGTTTTTTTGTACATTTTTTTTCCTTGACACAGGACTTTCTTGGAGACTGTGATTTAGCACCCCAAACTTAAAAATTGATCATGTAAGGAAGTGGTTTAAACCCACAAACTTAAAAAATGAATCATGTAGGGAAGAGATTTGTTATGTTATATTATAAGGGAACTCTTGGGAAAAAAAATTTGTGTACACTAATTGCATTTATTGTAGCTGTAATGATAGTTCTTACATATGTTGGGGTTTTTTTTGGGTAGGAAGAGGAGCAACTTAAAAGTCAAACAATTCTTTCTATGCTTCTGGGAAATACTGCAATAGTATTCTGCTCTGTCACTGTGTCAGAAAAAAATCTCACATTTGATGAATTTTATACAATTTTATTTAATTGTCAAAAGTACACACTTTTTTTTTCTTTTTGTGTCATTTTATCAAAATTCAACTAAGCGATACAGAGTGGAATTAAACATGTCTTCTCCAATCGCCTGTTATTGTAATACCTTGAATGTAAGGCATGATAACATTCTGTGATTTATGTAGTGTTCATTTTGATTAAGTTCATTGTTTAATTTAAAATTGTCAGTAAATCAAGTAACTGACTCATTCCAAGTCGTGTAACATGATTCATCCTATTGCTTGCCTAAACTTTCATTTTCTGCCATGTCTTGTAACATCCTTGGTGTAAACATTTTTTTTTAAATCCTGAAATATTGTTATTGGTATCTGTTGGCTTACCGCTTTCATGTATAAAAGTTTTTGCTAACATTATGTACTCTTTTTGTTGAGTCCATGTTTAGATATACGTGTATATATATATATATATATATAATATACGTAACTTCAATAATGAGTCAATTTGGATTTATTTTTTATTTTATTTGGCATGCAAATTGTAACAGCCTCATTTCCTTTACCTCACCCCAAGCGAGCAAAAAGTATAATTCATTGTGTAAATCGTATTTAATTGACTGATACATGTTGGTATATAGTGCTTTTTGCTTTTGTTCTTTTTTGGTTTGGTTTTGTTTGTGGGGGGTTCTTGTCTGGATTTGGATGTCGGGTCTTACTTTAGCATAATGTACAGTTTTCTTCCGTTACCTCATTTTTGTAAATATAATATTATACATTACCCAATTTATATATATATATATATAATATATATATATATATATATATATGATGTGTAAAGAAAAAAGGTTATTATGATTATTATACAATGGGTTGGTTTTTTGGGGGGTGTTTTGTTGCACCTTTGTTAATGATTTTATGGAAAGCCATATGGAGTCAAATGTACACAATATCTCTCCCTGTTTTACGGCATTCTAGATAGGGCACAAGTATTCATTTACATTTTAACCATAATAATAATAATAATAATAATAATAATAATAATAATGATGATGATGATGATGATGATGATGATGATGATGATAATAATAATGATAATATGACAAAGGAGATGGTGCGCAAGGAGAGAAAGAGGATAATTTGAAATAAGGTGAAATTGAGCAAATGAAGGAGGCAGGAGAATGAGAATGCTGTGTGACTTGAATGAAGGAGGCAGGAGAATGAGAAGGCTGTGTGATTTGAATGAAGGAGGCAGGAGAATGAGAAGGCTGTGTGATTTGAATGAAGGAGGCAGGAGAATGAGAAGGCTGTGTGATTTGAATGAAGGAGGCAGGAGAATGAGAAGGCTGTGTGATTTGAATGAAGGAGCAGGAGAATGAGAAGGCTGTGTGATTTGAATGAAGAAGCAGGAGAATGAGAAAGCTGTATGATTTGAATGAAAGAGGCAGGAGAATGAGAAGGTTGTGGGGATTTGAATGAAGGAAAGAATAAAAATAAATTACAGTATTTATATCATACGAACAGCGGGCAAAGGATCCACAAAGGAGCGAATAACTCCCTGTTACTCAATAAATAACTCTGTCACATGTCTGTCCCATCTTTTTTGCTAGAGTTGTCACTTAATGCCGTTTATCATTCATAATAAAAACAAAAAGTTTCTTACTTTTCCTTATGTTCCTTTTTTTTTCTTTCTTGTACGTTGTTTTGGGTATTTGGGGGATTTTTGTTCAAACCCTTGTAGTCGTAGTAGATATTTACATTATGTCTTGTCTACATCTCTGATATTCAACCCCAATAGTTCAAGACCTGACTGACACCAAAGTCGATGGACACACATCCATCCTTCTTTCAAACTTTTTTTTTTTAAACATGTCAACAGATGTCGTTGTAATTTAAGTTACAAATTGTGTTAAAATGTAGTAACAAAACCACAAAGTTACAAATTGTGTTAAAATGTAGTAACAAAACCACAAAGTTACAAATGGCATTTAGATTACCTCAAAGTGAACATGCTATTTTCCATGTTAAGAGATTATATGATTACCCTGCTACGCTTCTTGCAATTCCGTTTAATAAATGAAATGGCAAAAGCAAAAGCATTTGATTTAGACAATCAGCCTTGTGATGAGGCTATCCATGTTCATTTATTGTTCTCTATCTGTTTGTCAGTTTGTCTGCCCATCACTATCTACAACGAGGGGACATGACTCGTTTTAACTCCGAAAAAGAGCAATGGGAAAAGAGCAACCCTCACATTTACTTGACTTACTCAGTCCTTTAAATAAATCTTGTTTTAAGAGATTTAAATATTTGAAATTTTACTGTAAAACCATTAATTTTATTGAACAGGTGTCAGGCTTCTACCAATAAAAAACCAGGAATACCTAACATCAGATGCTCCGGGCTTCTTGTCCTTTTTCTTTCCACAATATTAATGCTTTATTTTAACCACACAATGGCTTCCCACACTTTCATCAAATGTAAATGAGTACCAGGCTAGAGGCATAAAATGAAACTCTTAGTGTAAAGGGAGGTGGGGGGATATTCCTACAGTATGTGCCTTGTTGGCCATATTACTGACTAAGACCATAATATAATTTGAGTTTTGATATGAAATTTGAGTGAAAGATCAAATTTGCATTGTGTTGTAATGTTGTAGAGACAAAATGATGCAATCAGTAAAGCAAAATGAAATGTGTAATTTTTGTTTGTTTGTGTGTTATTGCAAAAGGAAAACTAAAAGGAACATTGAAACAATACTGTGTGAACTGTGTCTTAAGAAGGCCAAGAGAAACTGTGTGACATGAACTGTGTGCACAAATGAAATGTGTGACATGAACTGTGTGACATGAACTGTGGGCACAAATGAACTGTGTGACATGAACTGTGTGACATGAACTGTGTGATATGAACTGTGTGACATGAACTGTGTGACATGAACTGTGTGCACAAATGAAATGTTTGTTGTGTGATTATGATGAAGCAGAGAAAAATGAATTTTATGCCAAATTATTTACTGTGTACCAGTAAACGAATCGTGTGATATGATCATAAAATTAGACAGGTGAAATGAATAGTAGACATATTATATGGTAACACCCATTAATGAAATGGTTATAACTTTGCTTGACAAATATGTCACATCGTGAAGCCAGAAATGAAATGTAAACAGTGCTGGGTTGAAAATACAACGTAAAACCTTTTTAAAAGGCCTGTTTTCATAAATGTTAAAAACAAATGTTTGAAAATATTTGACATTTTAAGTTGCCTTCTAGGTATTATGTTAGAGGAAACAATTTATTTTCCTCACTGCAAAGAGAAGGAAGTGGTGTTGATGGTCTAGTGGTTAAGTTGCTGGACTTGGTGTCATGATGTTCTGGGTTCGAACCTTAGCAATGCCAGATTCGACGTGTTCTTTGGGAAAGACACAACACGTATTGCCTCCCCCACCCCCCCTTCCCCTCCACTCCTATCTAAGTGAGAATGGGTACCAACAATAGCTTGGGAGTATAAACCTGTATCAGACTAGCGTTCTATCCATAAGATGATTATTATCACCTGTTCCATTTCATAGCACAGAAAGTGAGATAAGCTCCGGCCCTATGGATCGTGTTTGAAAGAACTTTACGGGTTTTTTTAAGGGAAAGAAATGTATTCCGGATTCTTTGCCGGGAATGCAGATAGCATAGTCATATTAATGATGTTATGATATTCTCTTCTCCAGTAAAATATGCCCCATGTTAGGTGTCCGCATGCATACATGACAGAGTGCAAGCTAATATGTTGTTGATTAAATAGTCAACGATAATATGGTGATGTGGGATTTGATTCTGATATAATTGGGGTTTTTTTCTTATTCCATCTTATTATTACTACATTTATTATTATACATCTTGATTCCATTTTCGGTTGAAATTTTAAATGGCTTTGACTGTGTCAAAGCAGTTTATTATTGTATGTTTATGGATGTGTATGCTTTTTTTATCTATGATATGAAGTTGAATTTTTATATGATAATTGGATTGTTTAGTGATTGGTCTTCTTTTTTAAACTTATTTTTTTTATTATCAAAACGCTTTCATTCATGTGTCTTCACTTCTTAGTGGGTTTTGTGAATTCGTTGCTCTTTTTTTTTTTATCGTCTCATTGTGTTTTGGGGGGCGCTTTAAAAGTCAAATATCAGTGACTGAATGGCCACAAACTGTGTATGTCTACAATCTGAGGTTTTTATTGTGATCTTTTAAGATGGGGGGGGGGGGGGGAAGACGTTCATTTCTTTGTTTCTTCTTCTGTTTTTTGTGTGAATAGTCATCAATGTCTATGACGGACCTATGAAGACTCCATAATTTGATCATTGATCAATGTCTATAATGGCCCGTGAAAACTCCATAATTTGATCATTGATCAATGTCTATAATGGCCCATGAAAACTCCATAATTTGATCATTGATCAATGTCTATAACGGCCCATGAAAACTCCATAATTCATGACAATCTATAGAATTCAATGATTTGATCATTCAATAATGTCTATGACGGCATATAGAATTCAATGATTTGATCATACAATAATGTCTCTGACGACCTATAAAATTCAATGATTTGATCATTCATTAAAACTATCGTAGCCTATAAAAAAATCTGTTTCCTTAGATAACGTGTCGGTAGATTAACGGTGGTGCTGCGTGACTTGTTCTTAGACTTCATTAGTAGTAGTAGTAGTAGTAGTAGTAGTAGTAGTAGTAGTAGTAGTAGTAGTAGTAGTAGTAGTATATCATTATTATTATTATTATTATTATTATTATTATTATTATTATTATTATTTTATTCATATTATTGATATATAATTTTTATTATTAAATACCATTACGTGACAGTGAATTTCTATTTTGGTGTCGATTTAAAGCTAAATATAATCTTTTTAAATAAGTATAATAGTACTATACATGAGGAAGTTCTATTACAGAATGCACTATTTGTAAAGTGAATTAAAGATTTCAGGATATATCACTTATCTATATATATATAATGCTCATAAGAATCAGATGTTTCCCTACACATTCATGGGCAGTTGATTGACCCTGCTGGTAAGTCCTTCTTCATTTCTTTCACTCTTTCATATATCATCATGCTGTTTCCTCTTGATTCACATTGAGATCACCACATAGGGAAATTTCAATGAAACTGAAACTGAAGCCGTAAATATTTGATGGGAAAAACTGTTCTAATTAAGTAGTGAACCCAAAGAGACAAGTCCCTTTTTTCCTGTCTACATACATTATAAGTTTAAATGTCTGTGGTTTTCCTGGTGTTTTCCAGTGCAACTTTTGTTTTCTTTAGCTTCTTGTTGTGAAAGACCTCTTCATAAAAAGAAAGCACTTTTTTAAAACCAAACCAAATGATCCACGTTCATTAAAAATAGATTCAAGCAAACTAAAATGTTTCATGTCTTAAATGTCTTTATGATTAAATATACAAACAATTTTTGGTGATTTTATCTGGTTGTCCACTTTTTGACCCATTTAATATGTTATTAAATCTAAATCTAAATGGCCTTCATTACTTTGTTGTATGTGTACGGAAAGTTTCTGCTTCTTTCTTACTACTTTTGACATGAGCCGCGATCCATGTGAACAATTATGACTTTTCTTTTCTTTGTGTAAATGCCTCATTGCTTTTCATATATATACATACAGTATATGTGATTGCTTCATCATTCTAATCATCAGTGTGAACATACAATGTATTTTTTAAACATTTTTCCTTTTTTTTTTATTTTTAATGAAAGTTTACAAATTCACCAATGATCAAAATGATTTTTTTTTACACTTTAGGGTTACACCGGGAGAGTGGCAAGTGAATTTCTCTCATTTACATTCAATGATTCATCTATTACATTTGATTTGGCGGTTGGAGGGGCTTCTGGTATGTCCTACTTCTTTTCTTTCCACGTGCCTATCATCTCGCTCTTTCCTCTTAGAGAACCACATATGGTGGACGGGGTAAATTCAATGAAAAAATCGGTTTTTTTTAATACACGTCAAATTCAGTTACACTAAATCAAGGTCTGGGGGACCAAACAAACTTGCCACCATGTAAGACGATTTTTGTTTTTTTTGTCATCAAATTAGGTTTTTGGGCTCTGAAAATATTCGAAGTTTGTTTTGTTGTTTCACTGATGTCATTCCTATACCATCACAATATAGTAAAGACAACCCAATTAGTCATTTACCCAATCAGTTTAATTTTTCAATAATATGCAAAACACTGGTATAGTAGTAGTAGTAGCCTGGCTTTGGATACAATTTCTTTGTGAGACATGACAATGATTGGACGATTGTGAATCGGACAATGAATAAACTAAAAAGTCATCTAAAATGTAGTTAAGACAATATAAGCCTGAGCCGAGGAGTGATAGAATAATACATTTATGAACATGCATCACGTCATTATGTGTATATATACATGATATATTATCACTTTCAGCATTGCAATAACGAGCCATGAACAGTTCACGGTTTGCATCAACGTCCTCAGCTAATATTATCATTGTTCAGAAGATAAAGATAGTAAACATTATTACCAGATGTCGGGGAATGAGAAGTTAAAAATAACTAAGTCTAATCAGTATACTTTTCACCAGCCGTTACTTTCTTCTTCTTACGCTTTGTCGTTTGATTTAATTTTTGTTTCTTTTGTGTGTTTGTTTGTAGACACCTGAAACGAATTGAATTCATCAACTACTATTATATTGAATATCTCGTATATAAAACACTCTGTATTCAAATTATATAGAGCCAACATACAAGATATTGTCACAAGTTGGCATGAGATGAAATCTTATCGTTTTGAGAATTATTTTCACAAAGTTGCTCTCTCTGTAGAGGGTGAGAATTTGCAAATGAAAGACTGGTTGTATAACACACAGTCATATAAATTACTTTAAAAATCAATTGCATCTTTTCTCTCAAGCAAGAATTAAGTAGAATGAGGGGTGGGGAAGAGTATTTTTTTTGTCTTGTTCAATTTGGGTGCAATTGGGCCTTTCAGATTTCTTTGTTCATTTTTCTATTGGGTCTCGTTGTGGTATGGTTGTGACTTGCCTTTGTATATTTATTATTATTTTTTTATATTCTGAATTCACAAGTGCAAATATCTGTAATCAACTTTTATATTTGGCATTTTTGCTTAGGATGTAATGAATTCTTAAATTGTCATGTTGCCTGTATGGTATATGTGTCATTTTGCATACGCTCATCCAGTCATTTTACAATTTGCCTGTGTAACAGTTACAGACTGTAATTGTGGGTTTTTTTATACGATCCCATGATTCCAAATTGATATTTTTTTATTATTTAAACAATTTTTATTTTTTTTTAAAGAAATGACTTTGGAATCATTCTAAACTCTTAGTGCTAAGTAAATTTGTAAAATATTCTTAAACTGCAAAAGAAAACAAAAACTAGGAAAAAATTAAAATCAAAAACAAGACAAAGCAAACCAGTCTAAAACCACACAAAAAACAAAACATCAACTACGAACGATGACCGTTTCCCCCATACCAAGTGAATGCTACTACCAAGACTCATAATCAGAATCTTAATCATATCTTTATCAGAAGGATTCTTCAGATGCTTGGAATTCTATTGCCCTTACACATAAACCTATCTTGAGGAAACAAAAAAAGCGTTCTCAGCTGGAAAAAAGAATCTGGAGTTAAGGCAAAATGCAAAATGATATTTATTACAAACGTAGACCGATTTAAGTTACAATTTTTTTGGTGAGACAGGACATTTGAGGATTGTCCATCTGACAATGTTTATAATTTCAATATCGTCACATGGGTAGTAAGGGCAAAATACTTTTGATCTGACGAATACATAAGGGTTGAAATATTAAGGAAGGATTATTATCATATTATATCACTGTAGTTGCTTTCCTTGTTATTCTTTCCGAATACAGAAATGTATTAGAGTCATAAAAAATGATGATCAACCAATCAACCTTTTCCTTCCGTACTACATGTACGACTATGATATCTCGTGTTGCTTTCACCATTGTCATATTTGTGTCCATTATTTTATGGTCCATTGTAGCTTTTGTTTGTTTGTTTGTTTACTCGAAGAAAGCCCTGTCCACCATGGCGGTGATGTCAGAGTTTCATTGTAGCAACTCCTGTCTGCTTTGTCTTCATTTTAGTCTTTCTGAACAACACGCCCTTACAATTTTCTACATATTATACTTATATATATATATATATGTGTGTGTGATTGTGTATGTATGTGTGTGTGTGTTTTATATTACTTGATATACATGTCAATAGAAGCCAAATTGTGTCAACATGTCTGAAATAAAAACCAAAACATTTAATAAGATAAACCATGATGTTGTTGTTATTTCAAATCTATTTCTATCACTATGTATAGTAAATTTCCTTTATGGCCGTTACGGTCCATAGAGCTCGGAGCTTATCCCAGTTTCAATAGGGTGAGCGTAACAGGTGATAACATCAATAATCATTTCCTGGACAGGACGCTAGAGTTGGGAAATGATTTTTAAGTGTCTTTCCCAAGGAACACAACGTGGGGAGGCCTAGTTTTGCCAGGATTCGAACCCGGGACCTCACGATCCCTAGTCCGGCAGCCTAAGCACTCAGCCACCAAGACTATGAGTATGAGTGCCATCCATTAATTCATCCACCGTATCTAGTACCGACCACTCCATGCGGGCAGTTGGCAAAAGTCACCAGTAGGTCTTACTTCTTCCTCTTTACTCCTTGACATGTATTTCACCTTGTTGACAGCCACACCTCTGGTAGGTTCTACTTCTTTCCTTTCTCTTTTTCACCTATCTCTCATCTTGCTATTTGCTATTTGCTATTTTCTCTTAATAAATTCACCTCAGATCACAGCATATCGTGCACAGGTAAATTTCAATGAAACAAAACTGTCTCCTATTAATTCACCCTGAGATCACTGCATTTGGTGGAAGGGAGTAAATTCCAAAGAAGCCAAACAAACTGCCATTTCATATATGTATTCAACCAACCCCCATCCCTATTTTATAGTCTGTTTGTTCTGTTTCATTACATTTTTAAATTTATCCCTTCCACCATCTTAGACTGGTGAGCAGTTGGCTGATTCTGGTGGCAGGTTCTACGTCTCACTCTTTCACTTATCTTTTATCTTGTTGTTTCCTCTAAATTTACCCTGAAATCACTGCATATGGTGGGTGAGGAAAATTTCAATAAAACCCTCAGAAAAAATCTTAGAGTGAATTGAGAAGGGAAAAGAGCTAACTGAAAGAGCTGTGCAAGAGTGAAAGTGAAAGGAAAGAAGTAAGACAAGAAGGACCTACTAGTAGCATCCTACCCACCACAGTACACTCCGCACTCCCTTTTTCAACATCAACATGACAAACGTCGTTATGAAACTAATAGACACACTCGCACACACACAGAGCACAAACAAAAAAAGAAAGAAACATTAGACAGAAACAAAAACAGTTTTAAAAAATTAATCATATTTTTAATCAGATCTCAATAAGCATTGACACCATGAGATCATTTATTCCTATGTTAATGATATCAGAAACATTTAACAAAAGTTTCACACTCTCCTTGTCCATTTCAATGAAAGGGAAAAATGAGGCTACTATAATATTATAGACAAATACTGAGGCAAGGGGCATGTCGGAAGTGAAGGTAATGACATAAGACAATATGAAGGCCCCATAGGAACAAAGACGAGAGAAATACAAGGAATAGACAGAAAAAAAAATCCTGGTTAGCTCGGTTGGTAGCACATTTTCTTTTCATGGCGAGGCGATTTGGTGCCGACGCAGAGGTCGAGGTTTGATCCCCATGGTGGCCAGGATCTTTTTCTGTTTATTCCTTGTATTTGTCTCGTCTTTGTTCCTATGGGGCCTTCATATTGCCTTATGTCATTACCTACAATATTATAATATGTGTAGACAAAATTGGTTGATCAGATTTTGATGGGGGTTGTTTTTTTTTACTGTGGCCAAGCTGAAGCACCAATTGTGACCATTCCAAATCAACTTATCAGAGAAACAGAAATTCTCTTAGATGTTACCTTGGATTAACTCTCTCAACCCTAGGGGGGAGGGGGACTCGGTAGTCCAGAGGCAGGGTTGCCTCTCAACCAAAAAGGTTGTGGGTTCAAGCTCCGGCTGATTGAAAATTTTTCTCAAGGTTTTTTTCAGTGCAGTCTACCCCCACCTCACAACCCGCCAACCCTGGTCCAGGTAGCTGGATGGACACCTAATCCTAACAGGGACAACCGATAAAAAGGAGGTCAAGTGCGCGTGCAAATCACAAAACTCTGTGGACCATAAAGATCCTTGGCTGTTTACAGGGCAATCAGGGCAAAATTAAAAAATCTGACCAAAAACTCCCAAGATCACCACAATAGTTGTAGATGTGGGTCAAAACAAATCAAAACAAATCAAATCAAATCATATCACCAAATTGCCTCAGCCTGGGCAGTTTTACCATCTTTTCGAGATCACCACAGTTGTGGATGTGGGTAAAAATAAATCAAATCAAATCAAATCATATCACCGAATGCCTCAGCCTGGGCAGTTTTACCATCTTTTCCGAGATCACCACAGTTGTGGATGTGGGTAAAAATAAATCAAATCAAATCAAATCATATCACCGAATTGCCTCAGCCTGGGCAGTTTTACCATCTTTTCCGAGATCACCACAGTTGTGGATGTGGGTAAAAATAAATCAAATCAAATCAAATCATATCACCGAATTGCCTCAGCCTGGGCAGTTTTACCATCTTTTCCGAGATCACCACAGTTGTGGATGTGGGTAAAAATAAATCAAATCATATCGCTCCACCCTATTGCCGCAACCTGGGTATATCTTTTTTAAATGCACAGAGCAGAGAATGACAAAAGGAGTTTAAGTTTTAATTTCTGTAAAGGAAGGAATGGACAACTTGCACTCTCTTGCTGTCATGTTTCACTTCATTCAACGGATTATCCCAAAGTGAAAGGAAATTCGATTTCCATATCAAGGCCAAAGAGTGGTGGTAGTTAAAGTGACAATATATAAAATATCAGCCTTGGGGTTGAGAGAGTTGAAAAGGTTCTACCCATACTTTTGCCTAAACTGAGAGCCTTAACTTGCTACAGGTTATATTTTTAGATATTAAGCACCTTAAACTCAGAGGCTTAGTCGGTAGAGCGTGTAAAATTTTCAGGCCCTCCTGTTGACCCAGCAGTGAAATGGGTAGCTAGGTCTATTCAGACTCAGCGAAAGCGAAAGTAAGAAGGGGAAATGCAATGGCAAGCTACCACCACTATGCCGTAGGCCTAGAAAAAAATCAGGACTCTAGATCTACTCCTGATAACCCTACTCAAAACTCTGGCTATGGGATTTATTTTACTCACTTTGCCTTTTGTTTTGATTTACAAGACAAAATTCTCCGAGTCGATCCGAATGAAGTATACATTGATACACATCATTCATGCTTAAACTAGGCCAATATAAACGTTGAAATCATCTAGCTCAGAGTGAAAACTTACACACATAATCCCGAGCAACAAACGTACCAGGGTCATCAAACATGCACCAACTGAGAAAGCCGTCGTTGCTTTTAGTCTCAATGACACTCTTGAACAATGATAATATTATGACGAGTGAAACCATGAAAAAAGAAAGAAGAAATTCTCAAATTCAAAACATAAATTGTTTAACAAATGGATAAAACCTAATGTGAACTACTTCACAAACTAATAAGATGATTATGTAATGCTTGTCTCAAAATGAAATCGACAGCTTTGATCTTAAAGACTCAAACAAACTTTTTAATCTTTCAACGCACGATGCCTTTTCATACATGCTCGTAAAATAATAAAAATAACATGCAAAAAATGAAACATTTTATGTTACAGTTAAAAAAAAAAAAAGAATCATTATCTGGGTCCCCATTTGATATCTGACAATCCTTGGAATTGCCGTTTCAGTTGATTGCCATCAGCCCACTTTGAGTCGAGATACGAGTCGTCTTGTTCTTTTCAAGTTTCTGGGATAGGAGGAAGAAATAGATGAGCGCAGAACAAGTTTTAATTTTGGCAAGAAAGATAAAGAAAGGTAAAATTACCATCTTCAGACTAAAGATAAATATGGATTTAATTCATAATCTGTATGTGTGCAGGCTATCTGAATTTACATCTATTATCCCCCCCCCCCCCAGCAGGCCGTTTCATGAAGGTCTGTTTCAACTCCCTGAGGAGCATACAGTACAGCAGCCTATTAGGCCCTTTGTACTAACGCTCTCACAAGATCATTCTCTAAATATAGCTGGGTGCTCATCCACACCTGTCAAATGAGAAATCCAGAGGCAGGAACCTTTCCTAAGAATATAATGTCGTGGCCTAGCCAGAGTCTTGAACAAGTGTTGACATGATTACAAAACTCAAAACATGGCTGATTTCGCCACAACTCCTCCGCTTCAATGTTCATGACAGTGAAACCGATGTGTCAAAAAGAGTTAATAATTATGGCACTAAGGATTCAAGAGTAAAAATATATTTTGATAAAAATTTAAAAAAAAACATGATGAATAATCCATAATCGCATAGCAACGTACATCTAAGTATTTCAATAAGAAAATATAAATTCTAAATATAATAACAATATACACTAACTGACTCTTATTTGGTTCTTGGCACGGCTACTTAGATCAACCGAGTTTATCTAAATTTAGACTTTCGATCAAGAGACAGTGTTGATCGAGATAGAAATGTGATCCCATGAACTCTTTCAATGTCAAGGTAAAGGTGTCAATAACTACGCAAATGAGGAAAAAAAGTGACAGCACCAAGTCATTTTATGGAAAATTGAGTGTTTAACATGGAGCGCAATGGGAAAAGGGTCGGAAGGGGTGTTATAATATATAACTTTACGCGAATACCTCCAACAGCAGGACCATGACATCCTAGGGTGCAATATTACCCATGACCTCCTAGGGTGTAATATTACCCATGACCTCCCAGGGTGCAATATTACCCATGACCTCCCAGGGTGCAATATTACCCATGACCTCCCAGGGTGCAATATTACCCATGACCTCCCAGGGTGCAATAATACCCATGACCTCCTAGGGTGCAATATTACCCATGACCTCCCAGGGTGCAATATTACCCATGACCTCCTAGGGTGCAATATTACCCATGGCCGACAATCAACCACAGGAGGCCTACTACTGATATATGGGGGAAATATGAATAAAAGCTGACAGCATAACTACTATAAAACATTACCGTACCTTAATGATAACGGTAAAGTTAGGTTAGTTTATAAGAGCGAGAGAGACAAACAGACAGACAGAGAAAGAGAGAGAGAGAGAGAGAGAGAGACAGAGAGAGAGACAGAGAGAGAGAGAGAGAGAGAGAGAGAGAGAGAGAGAGAGAGAGAGAGAGAGAGAGAGAGAGAGAGAGAGAGAGAGAGAGAGAGAGAGAGAGAGAGAGAGAGACAGAGACAGAGACAGAGAGAGAGAGACAGAGACAGAGAGAGAGAGAGAGAGAGAGAGAGAGAGAGAGAGAGAGAGAGAAAAAGAGAGAGAGAGAGAGAGTGAAAAAGAGAGAGAGAGAGAGAGAGAGAGAGAGAGAGAGAGAGAGAGAGAGAGAGAGAGAGAGAGACAGAGACAGAGAGAGACAGAGACAGAGAGGAGACAGAGACAGAGAGAGAGAGAGAGAGAGAGAGAGAGAGAGAGAGAGAGAGAGAGAGAGAGAGAGAGAGAGAGAGAGAGAGAGAGAGAGTGGATTAGTGAGACAGAGAGAGAAGAGGCAAAGAAGAACAACAGAATACTTTGATCATACTGATGCATCTCTTCTTTGTTTTTGTTTTTCTTCTATTTTTTTACTGATCTTTTTTTTACCCCTAATAGCTATGCCACTGAAATATTGCCATGCCACTGAAACAGACATAATATCATATCATTGTTGACTACATGTAGATGAACAAACCCATCAAGATAAGAGAGAACCTTAGAGCTGGAGCTAATCCCAGTTTCTGTAGCGTGAAGCAGAGCAGGTGATCATAATCACCTCTTAGACAGGACGCTAGTGTGTTGCAGATCTTTACTACCATGTTGTTGCTGGTACCCATTTGCACATGGATCAAGGGGGGGGAGGGGGGGGGGTAAGAGGGGGAGTATTTTTTAGTGTCTTTCCCAAGGAGCACACAGTCTGACATAGCATTGCTTGAATTTGAACCCAGGAGCCCATGATCCCAAGTCCGGCAACTTTATCCCTAGGCCACCGAGGCCACATCCCTACGTGAACTGCTCACCTTAAATTCTTCCTGTTTCTTGTAGTAATAAGCCATCATGTGTTTTCTGATCGTCTGGATTGACTACTGGCTCTCTGGCTGGGGCCCCTTGACCTCTCTGTCAATGACAACGGGATAGAAGAACAAAATGTTGATCAGCAAGATGAATGAAATAAGTATATGTAAGTATAAGATAAGATTAGATCAGATAAGATAAGATGAGATGAGATGAGTTAAGATAAGATAAAATGAGATAAGATAAGATAACATAAAATGAGATAAGATAAGATGAGATGAAATAAGATGAGATGAATTAAGATATAAGATAAGATAAAATAAAATGAGATAAGCTAAGATAAGATAAAATGAGATAAAATGAGATCAGATAAGATAAAATGAGATCAGATGAGATCAGATAAGATAAAATGAGATAAGATAACATAAGATAAAATGAGATAAGATATAATGAGATGAGATGAGATGAGATAACATAAGATGTGATGAGATATAATGAGATGAGATGAAATATAATGAGATGAGATGATATGAGATATAATGAGATGATATAAGATGAGATGAGATATAATGAGATGAGATGAGATGAGATAAGTTACGATGAGACAAGATAAGATGAGATTAGATAAGATAAGGTAAGATAAGATAACATGAGATAAGATATAATGAAATGAGATGAGATAAGATAAGATGAGACAAGATAAGATAAGATAGATAATATGAGATAAGATGAGATGAGATAAGATGAGATGAGATAAGACCTTATTGTTCAGAAGGCACATTCCCTCGTCACTACATTATTCATCTTTCATTCTGTCATATATTTCATGTCTTTCTCTCTTTCTAGTGAGTGAGATAACAAGATATGTGACAGACAAAGAACAGAAACAACAGTTTTTAAGATATTAAGAATATTTTCATTACATGATACATGCATCTCCTACTTCAAATGATGGAGACGATAGAAAATCACGGCATTAAGACACATCACTCAAAAGCTCAACAAAAAGTCTCACAATTTTTTTTCTCTCAAATTGTAATAATACCTTCCATGATAATCTTAACTCGCTTGCTATTGGAATCTTTATGGATGCACAAACACTGAAAACTGGGCGTTTCTTAGGATACATTTTTTTTAAAACAAATCACTCTGACCTTCCCAATCATACAATCTAAGTGCCATGTTCACACACAGAAGCACAACAGTAGGTCACAGCAAATTACAAAACAAACAAACAACAGAAATCCAAAGGAACAAAACATGCGACACTGAACACTGCCAGGATTCAAGCCCGGAACCTCATGATGCTAAGTCTGGCAATCTAACCACTCGGCCACACTGAGATACCTACATGAACAGTATATGTGCGGTTTTGCTTTGACACGTACATACCTTTTGAATCTTTGCCACAATTTTCGTCTTGTCATTTTTGCCCACGAAGTCGCCCAATTTCTTGCCGGGCACCAAGTCCTTCCCAGCCCACCACAAGGAGGCCAACTGGATGTGATCACCTCCAGAGATGCCTAAAGTTTCAATGACAAATAGCAGACAAATAGCAGACATAGATAAAAGCATAATAATTGGAATCCTTAAGGGGAAAAAAGAGAGGCAGTGGGAGACCAAAGACAACATGGAGGGAGGTCAACCTTGCAGCAAACTCATCAGCTGGGCCTTTCCAACCAAACAGAGAGGGTGGCACAGGACAGAGTGGAGTGGACAGATGCCTCATTGGCGGCAATGCCCCATTCCCAGGTTACAGGGTTTAAGTCAGTAAGTCAAAGTAAGTCCTCTTCTCAGAGCGAGCGTAGCATAATCAGGAGGATGTAAGAGTCCTGAGTTTTTCCAGGCATACGGCATAATGTGATAGCAATTTGCCATCGCTTTCCACGCCGCTTTTACTTTCACCGAGTCTGAATAGAAGAGATCTTAAAGAGAGTATGTAAGCCCGTTGCACATCAACACACTGTAATGGAAACAAGAAGGTCCATCACATAACCAGGGTAGGCCTTTAAACCAGACCCAGCCCCCACCCCCCCCCCACCACCACCACACCAATTACAACAATACATTCAGGATGGAGGATGTAGCAGAGTCAAACACACTAGAAAAACTATCTTATCTACATAAATATTTTCGTGACTAGATCAACACTTTTATTAAAACTCTTCCTCATTCGTCTCAATCTTGTGGAAAAATTACAGGAATACACAAGTATGAAATTTGTCTTCGTTTGTGCTCAATTGACTGTGACTGTAAGCTTAGCATCAATAATAATCTAGTTATTAATATATATTAATACACAAAAGATAGATGTAGTACAAAAATGGAAAATCCTGCATCCACACATATATTTTGATCCTAATTAAAAATCAATTATGATTTATTAGGGACCAGTGCTTAAGTGTTGTAGATCTAAGAATATGAGGTCCTGGATTCTGAATTCCAGAGTAGTTAGGTCAAGCGTCATCTTCTTGAGAAAGGCACTCAACAAACACGCATTTTCTTGCTTGACCAAGATTTAAGCAGGTACCAGCAGCAACAGCTTGAAAGTAAAAACCTGCCGCAGACTAGTGTCCTGTTCAGGAGAGGATTATCATCACCTGTTCTGCTTCATGCTATAGAAAGCGGGATCTGCTTCGGCTCTATGGGCCGTAATGGCCTTGAAGGAAATTTACTAGAATACTTAAAATGTAATCGAGTTCTTCGGTAGCCTGTGCCCAAACTTTCCATCATGTTTGTGAGATTTAAAAATAACAAATAAATAAACTAACATGGATATTGACGACCAGTCAAAAATAATTTTAAACATATTCTCCCTACCTGCTTCCCCGATAAATCTTCTGTGTTTTCAAATTCCTCTTTGATTGTCTCATAGGGAGGGAGAACCCATGGGATACACGATTGTCACTCGCACCACGCAGTATGTCCAGGGCCTCTTGAATTGTCTTTTGAGTCACTTGCTCATCTGCAGTCACTTTTTTCTGTGGAGAATCAGAATCGTTTACTTGTCTAGCAACAGAGAGTTTTGGACTGGTCTTGGAGAAATTGCAACAAATATAATACAAAGACAGTAATAATATGTGCATAGCCGTAAAATTTTCAAAACATGATCCATGTACAGATGAACTATATAGATGAAACATCAATTTAGCACAACCATAAGCATTACATTTTTTAAATTAGAGACAATATCTATCTATCTATCTATCTATCTATCTATCTACTATCTATCTATATTTATCTATCTATCTATCTATCTATCTTCTATCTATCTATCTATCTATCTATCTATCTATCTATCTATATATCAATTTATTTATCTTTCTATCTATATATCAATTTATTTATCTACCTATCTATCTATATATCTATCTATCTATCATCCTATCTTCTATCTATCTAACCTATCTATCTATCTATCGATCTATATATATATAATATATTATATAAATATATATATATATTATATATATATATATCATTTATCTATTTATGTACCCTGTATCTATCTATATCTATCTATCTATCTGTCTATCCATCTGTTATATCTAGTCTATCTGTCTAATCTATCTCTATCTAGCTAGCTATAATATACATATATATATATATATATATATATATATATATATATATATATCTACCTATTTCTATCTATAAACCTATCTATCTATCTATATTCCTATCGATCTATCTACCTATCTACCTATCTTTATATCTATCTATCTATATATACCTATCGATGTATTTAATATATATATATATCGATCTATCTATCTATATCTCAATCTATTTATATACATATCTTTCTGTCTATCTATCTATCTATTTATCTACATCTTTCTATCCAAGGAAAAAAGGGAGGTTCTGAGTTATTTCATAAATTGTCTTCTACACAATGTACACTCGTGGAAAATCTCATTATGGCTAACAAAAAAACCTCATTATTCAGGCTTGTATTTTTATCTTTTAAAACGTGTTATAT
>JAXRKP010002952.1:20000-25000 GCA_037039925.1 Doris montereyensis | reverse complement strand
TTAACTTACGTTAATGTAAAACGCAATGCTTTATATTCAAGCCACATACATAACATTTAAAAGATCTGAGTTTCATTCAAATTTAAGTTCCTTTTCTTTCAAGCATTGAAATCAAACTTAGATGTTCAGTTTCTCCCCCCCCCCCCCCCTCCTCCCCGTTCCACCCGCACTTTATAATAAAACACTATTCATTAATGTAATTTCTTAACTAAACTGATAAAATAATTCAAATTTATATCAAAATTAAAATGAAAACTGGAAGAACAAAGCGCAATAATACTACATCAATTTAGAATTTTCTTATTCTGCGTTTAGCCAAATGGTGGCTTTATCGTTGAAAACAAGACCCACTATCATAGCAAAGGTCTACAAGAAGCATTACATACAGGTAATTGTTGTTATCAACGTTTTCTGTTCCTCCTACAGTGCACTTTGTCAGTCTGAATTTCCCAAGGAAGGGACAAACACCGTTGATAGATACAACAGTACGGTACAGACTTCTGCTCACTATTCTTCCACGTCAGTCGTTATCTTCAGTGTTCTCACAGTATGACTGACTGGCCTTTGGGGTTAGTTTTGGTTTGGATTGTTTGTTGATGTTTTTCTGGCTTGATTTTGTGTGCGCGAGAAGAGGGGGGAAAAAAAGGGGGGGGGGGTGGGCGAGGGGAGATAACTCTTTTATTTTGGTTGTGGTGAAGGAAGTGAAGGGGTTGCTTGCGCAGGGGTAAAGATATCAATGCGAGGACAAACTTTAAAAGGTGTTCAATGACGTGAAGTGTGACCAGTATGACCAAGTGTGTACACGACTTCAAAGGTTTTCACTTGTGTGTGATTAGCTCCATCCCGCTCTGGATCAGGAGAGAATGATTACGTGGCTTTAGAACTACCGTAGGTTAAAGAGCCTGCTTTTATTAGTCTACATAGGCATCCGCATGAAAACATTCACAGCCTCAATCATCATTCATCCTGCCACATCTCAGGAGACTTAAGTTCCTTCAAGGCCATTACAATCCATAAATTCCGGTTTCTATATCGAGAAGGGTAACAGGTGATAATTATCACCTCCTGGTCAGGACGTTAGTCTTATGGCACGTTTTTACTCAAAGCTAGCGTTTGTACCCATTTGCACCTGAGTCGAGTGGGGGAAAAGCGTGTTACGTGTCTTTACTGAGAAACACAACGGCAGACCTAGCTAGGATTTGAACCCGGGATTTCATGATCCTGTCCGGCGGCCTACCCTCTCGGCCACCGATGCCACAAGGTGCCGTAACCTTACAAAAGCTAAATGAAAGATAAACCATTTTGGCAACTTTTCATTGGTCTGTTGTTCTTGTCTCTATTACCCATTTGGTCATTGTCATGTGGGTTCCCTTTGTCGCCTTTTGCAGTCCTTTATTCATCTATAAATAGGCATTCAAAAAATGTCCTGACGTACACTAATAACCAAAATAGAATAAGATTCCGTTTCTTGGCAAAACATGTACTTGTTCAAGACGTCAGTATGATATTCTTGAGTTGAGCATTCTTTCCGCAAGTTTTCCTATACTGGACATAGGACATATTGATCGCTAGTTTACAGGATCACGCCTTAAATTGTTCTAAGCTTCAATATTAATACAAATGTTGATGTGCGCAAAATTTAGGTGTAGTTTTCTGTCCAGCTTGTATTGGTGGATTTTTATTTTGTTCTTTTGAGGCCTAGGTGCTAAATCAACAATAATTTTTTTTAAATCATTGGTGACCTTATCTGGATCTGGGGCTTTTCTCCTCTTCAATTTCTTCAACGCCATTTTAAAACCACCCACCCTCAAATGTTGATCAGATACTTCTTGTACTATCAGGTACGTCTTGTACTATCAGGTACTTCTTATACTATGCAGGTACTTCTTGTACTATCAGGTACTTCTTGTACTATCACGCCGTACTCGGTCCTTCGTGACTATCAGCTCCTATCGATCGTACTATCAGTCCGTATTGGTACTTCGACTATCAGGTACTTCTTGTACTATCAGGTACTTCTTGTAATATTAGGTACTTCTTGTACTATCAGGTACTTCGTGTACTATCAGGTACTTCTTGTACTATCAGGTACTTCTTGTAATAGGTACTTCTTGTACTATCAGGTACTTCTTGTAATATTAGGTACTTCTTGTACTATCAGGTACTTCTTGTACTATCAGGTACTTCTTGTACTATCACGTACTTCTTGTACTATTAGGTACTTCTTGTACTATCAGGTACTTCTTGTACTATCAGATACATCTTGTACTATCAAGTACTTCTTGTACTATCAGATCCTTCGTGTACTATCAGGTACTTCTTATATCAGATACTTTTTGTACTATCAGGTAATTTCTTGTACTATCATGTACTTCTTGTACTATCAGGTACTTCTTGTACTATCAGGTATTTCTTGTACTATCAGGTACTTCTTGTACTATCAGGTACTTCTTGTACTATCAGGTACTTCTTGTAATGTGGTACTTCTTGTACTATCATGTACTTCTTGTACTATCAGGTACTTCTTGTAATATCAGGTATTTCTTGTACTATCAGGTTGTACTATCAGGTACTTCTTGTACTATCAGGTATTTCAGGTACTTCTTGTACTATCAGGTTGTACCATCAGGTACTTCTTGTACTATCAGGTATTTCTTGTACTATCAGGTACTTCTTGTACTATCAGGTACTTCTTGTACTATCAGGTACTGTATATCAGGTACTTCTTGTACTATCAGGTACTTTATCTATCAGGTACTTCTTGTAATATCAATTGCTTCTTGTACCATCAGGTGCTTCTTTCTCTTATCTAAAACGTGATGTAGTTTTACCCTAACATGATTAATGTGTACGAACTACAATCGAACCTCGATATTTTAAAACTCAAGTTACTTATGGGGGCCGAAACAGCCACTTTCTGTGCACGCTTTCTGTGACGACTCTTGAAGAGAGGGTTGTTTTGTTATTTTGCTTGGTTAGTTGTTGTTTGTGTGCTTATTTTTATTATTATTGCTGCCTTTTTATTTTTGCTTCTGTCTTGACGCAATTTGTGTGTTTATTTGTTTATCTAACAATGTTTGGGGATGACATATTGCTAAATATTTAATTATCAAAATATATACTTATTATTTTAACGTAGAATTTTATCGCATGATTTTATTCCTGCCATTATTTTAAAACAACTGTGTTGCATCCTATAGTTTTCTTCTTGAGACAAAACCGATTTGTTTTCTCGACCTCGAGAAGAAAAAAAAAAACGTTCGTCTTCTTTTGTTTCACGTATTCAACACCTGGTACCTTCTGTTTCAGGGTCAGTAGTTGGTGTTTGGATGTCAAGGGATTTGCAGGTGAATTCAAAGACAATAGTCGCTTGCATATAGGAAAGACCAACTCAGAATCATAATTGTGAAATTTATGCTTTGTGGCGTAGCCCAGCCACCAGACCTACGGTGATGCAAATGACTGTCCCAAAGACTGAGTACCATTCGTAGGGAGACGTCGTTCATGAAAAAACCGTAAGCGTATGGGTCCGACTCGGCTGCTAATGCTAAATTTACAGCGGCTATACGAATCACTGCTGGAGTTAAAGCTCACGTAGGAATCATTTATAAGTCTAGCAAATTGAACTCTACTACATTGATCTGTAGGCGCAGGGTCAAGGGTCTAACTGTTCGGCCATAGAACTGACCGCCCACATTTAGCCACAGCATGAAGCCCAAAGAGCAAAAGCAACCAACAAGAGCCCGTAGCTATTTGCCCAAGGTGCGATGCAGCCGATCAAAAACATTCCCAAATTGGACTTCCAAAAGAGCCGTAGATGGAGCAACCATCTAGGTAACTGGACCCTTCAGATACGAGCTCCGTAGGCCATGCAGCACACAAGGACACCGAAGGCAGCTGCTATCTTTGTGACCTTGTAATCGTCCGTTCGCTCATAGACCTCAGGGGTATTCGAAAGTCTTCTACCGTGTTGGCTGCTAGAGCGTTGATTCCTGTTTTGAATAGAAAGAAATGGTAAGAGATGAAGCGATAAGTCTGGAATTATATCAGTATAGATTATTATATATATTATAGGCATATATACATACATACATACATACATACATACATACATACATACATACATACATACATACAGGCACGTAATTTGCCTTACTGCACCCATATACATACATACATACATACATACATACATACATACACATACATACATACATACATACATACATACATACATACATACATACATACATGTATACATATATTACTTAGAGATAATGACAAAGATGTATTACATACATACATACATACATACATACGTACATGCATACATACATACATACAGAGATACATGACATACAGGTACGTACTTACATACATACATACATACATACATACATACATACATACATACATACATACATACATACATACATACATACATACATACATAACATACATACATACATACATACTTACATACATACATACATACATACATACATACATACATACTATTAAATACATGCAAACGTACATACATGTATACACTATATACATACATACATATATACATACATACATACATATATACATACATACATACATATATACATACATACATACAAACGGACGAACGGACATACAACAAAGGATATGAAATACATTCTTACATATATTCATTCATTCATACAAAGAATTAATTAAATAGCTGAAGACATTCTATCATGCGACGAGCACACTTTAATGTGTCAGAATCCCAGCTGGGTTTTGAAAGCAAATTTATGTCCAATATTTTGCTGGGCAAGGTAACCTGCGATCTATACATGAATGCTGATATCGAATATGTATGATAATGTAATAGGTTGATGTCCAATATCTAGTAAATTTATAATATATAAGGACCCGTTTTCTTGTTGGTTTATGATAATTAATGTGGCAATAACTATAAGGCTCTGGTAGCCGAGTCGGTAAGGTGTCTGACTATTACACAGAAAACC
>JAXRKP010002952.1:5000-15000 GCA_037039925.1 Doris montereyensis | reverse complement strand
AAGCTGAGGGTACCGTTATTATCGCCTACTGTTGTAGCGCAACTGCTTATGCGTGTGCGTGAATACGTATGGATACAAACACACTATTATTAATCCTGCGACGTTCAGTTACTGTTATATATATATATATATATATATATATATATATATATATATATATATATATATATATATATATATATATATATATATATATATATATATATATATATATATATATTAATCAGAATGCAATGACTTGAAACTTACCTCATAGGCATCACAGTGGGGTGTGTTTGAAATAAGCGTAGGTGACGACACCTACCAACATGAGAAGTAAGCGCAGAAGCTGAGGATAAGGATGTTAGTGAGCAGGGCCAGCTTAGCTTCCTCAGGTTTCATTGAGCGGATGTTGCATGGTCGATTGGCTGTAGTGCATGGTCAACCTTGGTCAAACGAGGACGAAAACGAGAATGAATGTCTATTGATTGATGCTCATGGAATTAAATCCAGACGTAGAGAAAGTTCATCTAGATCTGTAGTACGTTCTGAACTTTTAATACAACTTAAAGAACCATAATGTTTTTAGCTAAAACAGATCGGGGTTTTCAAATTAAGCATGTAAATTTGAAATGGTTTTGACGTTATGCTGATTATAGTTCTGAAATTGAACGAAGGATTATTGATTTTGATTCTTTAATCTATATAAAAGACAACAACTTTTCATCGAACTGTATTTTAGAGGCCTTGCAGTAATGGAAAGACAGTACAGTCAATGTTATCAAAAGGCTATGACAAATCGCTTTCTATATAGATTTCCTAAATTTCAGAGGGATTAGAAACTTTTTCTACTTTGTCATGTTGTCCCATTGGACAAGTATGCATACATGCGATTTATAAGTGGTTACCATACCTCCTAATAACTTGAAAGTATTTCATGGCTGTTAGATGTTGATGTGAATTCGGGTATTACAATTATTGATTTTTAGGATTTGTGTATATAACCTGCTTCGTAATGAATAAAACGTATTGACTCGTTTTGTTTTGAAAGCATTAAAAAACCTAAAAAAAAAACACCATGTAAAGGTATGCGTTGAAATTTGTTTACTTTGCAAATGAACTTGCACATCATCATTTCAATACAACGAGACTTCAACTCATAAGCACGCGTGATTCATGCTCATTTCACTGAATGTTGGCATGGTACAAGTGTAATTCTCCACCTTTGTTTCTAATTTCATGTGAGACAACACTTATGTCTTATAAAGACTATCGGTTAACCTTTCAGTCATTTAAATCTTTGTCAATAATGAAATCTAAAGCTATGAAAATCATGTTTATAATTCTTCAAAAGATCACAAGGAATTTATTCACTTATTTTTCAAGAGAGGCAAAGAGGGGATGTCTTTTTCATAATATATGCCTTTTTCATGATATATGTCTTTTCCATAATATATGTCTTTTTCATAATATATGTCTTTTCCATAATATATGTTTTTTCCATAATATATCCAACCTGGCCAAGAGAACGCGACACGTTTGGGACTGTCAGGACAATTGGTGTCTAAAGCTATGAACAAACGTACATGTAGTTTATGATGAGGAGGATACCTTAGACAACCTTTCTGTGAAACATTACCAAAATCAAGATTCAGAAGGAAAGCTGCTACCTGAAAACGTAACCTTTATCTATAACATCAAAATGTAACCCTCTGATAACATGAAGTCCTTTTATTTATCCAATTGAGCCATAACTTCTATTATATAAACCCACTAAAACTGGACAAATATATATATATACAATCAATGTTTCAACTCGTAACAAAAACGTATTGATGCCAATGTCGAATCTGACTGATGCGGCTTTCATCACGATAAAAACGTATTTGGAACGTCATTCAAGTCACGTGATTACACAAAAACACCTTTGCCCTCAGCTAAGTGAAATGACGTGACGTGACGACACACCACTGCTCTATTGACCGCATTGTTGAGCTACTACTGTAAAACTCAAAAAAATTCCAAGCCTAAAAATTTTAAAACGCCAAAGATCAAAGGCATTCGTTGCAACAGAAAACAAAATAGACAGAATTTTTACGTCAATTTTAATATAAGAAGGCATGCAAAGAAGCAAGACTGTACAACAAATGGTTTTCGATAAATATGAAAGACAACGTGGACAAGATAAATATGAAAGACAACGTAGGCAAGATAAATATGAAAGACAACGTGGCAAGATAAATATGAAGGACAAGATAAATATGAAAGACAACGTGGGCAAAAAATAAAAGACAACGGGCAAGATAAATATGAAAGACATATGAAGGACAACGTGGGCAAGATAAATATGCAGGACAACGTTTTCGGAACGTATTATAGTATATATCCATTGGGTGAAGAATTATGTGATGAGATAGCTAGCTATTTTGCGAATGGTTAACATTGTTATTATTATCATTATTATTATTATTATTATTATTATTATTATTATTATTATTATTATTATTATTATTATTATTATTATTATTATTATTATTATTATTATTATTATTATTATTATTATCATTATTATTATTAGCAGTAGTAGTAGTAGTAGTAGTAGTAGTAGTAGTAGTAGTAGTAGTAGTAGTAGTAGTAGTAGTAGTAGTAGTAGTAGTAGTAGTAGTAGTAGTAGTAGTAGTAGTAGTTGTAGCAGTAGTCGTAGTAGTAGTAGTAGTAGTAGTCGTCGTAGTAGTAGTAGTAGTAGTAGTAGTAGTAGTAGTAGTAGTAGTAGTAGTAGTAGTAGTAGTAGTAGTAGTAGTAGTTGTAAGTAGAAGTAGTAGTAGTTAGTAGTAGTAGTAGTAGTAGTAGTAGTAGTAGTAGTAGTAGTAGTAGTAGTAGTAGTAGTAGTAGTAGTAGTAGTAGTAGTAGTAGTAGTATCGTCATTATTATTATTACTATATTATTATTATTATTATTGTTGTTATTAATATTATTATTATTACCATTATTATTATCATTATTGTTATCATCATATTATTATTGTTATTATTATTATTATTATTATTATTATTGTTTCTTATTATATTATCATTATGATTATTATTATTATTATTATTATTATTATTATTATTATTATTATTATTATTATTATGTTATTACTATTATTATTATTATCATAATTATTATTATCCTCAGCATCATTATTTTATTAGTATTAACAATATTATTAAATACGATTATTATAAACAGACAATTAATTTAATATTTAAAGGCTCATTAAGAATCAATGTCAGCTTCTTTACCACATTCGATCATCTAACAGTGGTAGCAGTAGTAGAAATGGCAACAATACTAGCAGCAGCCGCAGCAGCAGCAGCCAGATTACCGATGACTTTAACCCTAAATGTTTTGAAAAGCATTTTAATTCAAGGCTCAATGAACAACGGCTTACCAACTGAAGAATGCTCCAAGGACGGCCCCGAAGAAGGTCATTCTGACTCTCGGATCGACCTGAAATTTGTTCAGAACAATTGACCATCATCGCTGGCTATGGACCAGGCACGTGAAATGCCACCCACTTCCTTCGCCCTGTACCATAGAAAAAGAAATGACAAGAAATTATGAACATTGACCGACAAGAGTTCCATAACATTTTACATTTATTTATTTCATAGATATGTCAGCAACCGGATTAAGTTCAATACGACAAGACATAATAAAATAACTGACATGAACGAACACCTTTGTCAAATCTTAAGCATTGTTAAGTTATTATTAATGTCATGCATTCAATAAAGTGGACAGCACTTTTACACTATGAATAAATGTACGAAGCTAGGAAATGTCATTATTCTACATTGGGTTGTTTAAAAAATTAGAATAGTAAAGCTTAGATGGGTTGGGTTTTTTGTTCACGCACCTGATAATTACATAGGTTGATTGAAATGGAAATTAGAAATAAGACATAATATATAGTTGTGATGTATATATAAACATATTTTATATTATGTATTCACTATATTGAGTGGACAGATAAGGGCAAGATCGACAGATCAAAAAGCGAGCACTTACACTCAAATTGACCATAATATCTGTCAAGAACGGCTGAAGAATTTATCTAACGCAAAGTCGTATACCGGTACATTGATGACAACACCGATTATCGTTTACTCATATTACTCATTAACAAATTTTAACATCGAACAACACAAGCTGTGGTACAGGAAATAAAAAGCAACACAAACACTAAAATGAACGTGTCAATGCTCGCCAACCAACAAGTGTGTCAGGTAGAGAGCACAATCAGCTAGACAAACAATTACTGAAAGTAGAACATCAAAACAGTAGAGATGAGAAATGCGCACCCAACGAAACGTGAAGAAACAGGCGATATACGCAATGAAACACTTAGAAAACGAGATAAAATAGACGTAAATAAAGGCTTGCTCCTAGAAATTCAAAAACCTGGAAAACCAAAAGGGCCCTGAAAAATCCTGATGCCCATAACCTTGATTAACATGTTAAGGAAATTCTGCCGTTTTAGACCCGATAGAAGCATCGCGGACGTGGTTTGGACACGTAAATGGCTGGCAGTAGATTCGCTCATAGGAGACAAAGAAGATGTAGAGAGAAGGAAACAAGTATCCACAATCGCCCTGAACAAACGAATGAACATCTGGATCAGAGAAGACATAATCAAAAGAAAGATAAAGATCAAATTATACAGAAGCCTCCTCAAATCAATACTGACTTACAATTGCGGCACATAGGCCCTCACCTAAAATAAAGTAGGATAAAATGACGCATTTCATAGAAAACAGCTTTGAAAAATTCTCAACATTCACTATCCGGTAAAAATTTCAAATAAGTTACTTTATCAGAAGACAGGCGAAAAATATCTCTCATTGTTCGTATTAGAAAATCATTGACGCCTCGGACATATTTTAAGAAGAGATGAGGATATTCCCGCCACTAAAGCGATTAGAGCTCACGTCATAACATCTGGAAGAAAATCTAAAGGAAGACCATTGACTACACTTGGTGGTCATTGAGAAAGATCTCTCCCGTCTAGCTGAGCAAATGAAACTTAAAACGCGGGAAGACCTAAACCAACAGAGGTCAATAGCCAGAGATCGAAAACAGTGGAGGATCCTATGACTAGCCTATCAGCGAAAAGCACAAGGATAGCTGAAGGGGGGCTTGTTCGAAGACTAGGCCGCGACACAGCCATAAGTCAGTAAGTCATAATGTTATAGGCACTAATGGTATATAAGTGTATGAGTGTTTGTGTAGGTGCGGGGGTGTATGTATCTATGAATGTGCTACGTTAGTGCATGTATGTCGCATGGTTTAAAATGGATTGTTTCGGGATTGTTGTTGGGTTTTTTTCAATAATCACCTTTTATAATAATAGCTAGAAGTCCCACATAAAGGATGACAGTCTGGAAGACATCCGTCCAAATGACACTCTTAATACCTCCCACACATGTGTACACAGTCCCTGTAAGGCCCACTACCAACACAGACATCCATAGGGGCATGCCAGCGACAGCCTGTAAAATACAATGTGGGTAATCAATACACAAAGCACGTCATTTCTAAAGGGAGCAATCATTTGACACATTGTCGAAAGTTAGTTTGATCACCATAGCACACCATAGCTCGGAATTAGTAGCCGTTTACGTTTGTCACAAATTTCTCTTAATTATGTTAATACTAATAATAGTATAATTTTGTTTCCCTCGCACCTCACGACAGCTTTGGGCGCATGCATCTTTGCATTTTTTCCTAACCTCAGATTATATTTCCCGTAGAGAACTTTGGAGCCTCTCCTTCACAAAACTAGTTAATTCAAATAGTTAGAACAATAGAGGTTTGACTCTACGCAAATTATGTCATTCATAATATTGACACAGATAGGTTATTTTCACAACGTTGTACTCTTACTCTAATTTCCTCACTTTACTCAGGTGTGAATGAGTATCCAGCTATAGGTAGAGAAAGATCTTATCAGAGTGTTAGTATGAAGAGCCTAACAGGCTTGTGTACTGTATGCTCCCTCGAGAGTTGAGAAGGACTGAATGAAATGCCCTGCTGGGGGATAAATGATGTAAATTCGCTTTTAATTTTGTTTTATAAGAAGAATAGATCGTCAGTTGTATAATATAAATGCATAAGTAACATTCAAATGTTTTTAAAAAAAATCAAGAAAAACTTCCCGAAACTTCCATTTTCAAATATCTTGACTCTGCTATTATGATTTGGTTTTGATTTGAGCTTTCTGGTTGGTTGATTTCTGATATATTTTTAGACTAGAAAGAAAACACTTAGACATGCTTTTATTTGGTATTGTATTAACATTAATAGCGATATTAGAATGGATGTGCAAACACATGTTGCTATCTCTACTCAAGAGAAAATATAGCTACCCTTATAATTTTGCTGATGCATTAGGAAGAAAATCCGTCATTTACTTTTTTGACAAAATATTAATTGTATTGATGGAAAGTTTATTACAGATGATAGCTAAAAGGCTTTCTTCCTGAAATTAGATCATTTAATTTAGATGCAGGTCTTTGAAGTAAATCTAGTAAAAAGACAATATTAACTCGTTGAACATCGCCCAGGCATGGGCAAGATCGACAGCAATGTAACATGGGCGGCGTGAAGTAGATAGTTAAACATTTTAATGGCGACGTGTACGGATAGACGTGCGGTTGAAACTACGCCATTTTCTTCGTGAAAATCCGTTACAATTGAGGAATGAGTGATGGCTAAGGTGGGGACATGACAATTGCTATATATGGGTTCGATTACTACGGTAAAGAAACTGACAACGCCAATTTCTGTTTTATTTCACTGTAAGAAATGTCATGCACCCTCTAATCGACTGGTCATTTCCAATAAATAGAGCGATGTCTAGAAGTCTATGTACTTCATGCAGTGGTTGATGCAACAATCAGTAAATCATCACTCGCCTAATGCCTGGAGTTGTGTCTTTGTGGTTACTACGGGCCGCCCAATGCAGAACAGAACATACAGAATGTTGGTTGTCGGAGTGTCTCCCTTCCCATTCCTTACCCGTCACGTGATGATATTATTCACAAACATTTTAACAGCGTCGCCAAAGGCAACGTTCATTCCTAGAATATTTCCTCCAAGTACAGAACTGTCTACCATGAGGAATTATATAACAGCAAGTTGTCTGAACCGCAATAGAGTCCATGTAAGTCGCTTTTTTTCTACCCTGAATTTCCACACATTATGACAATGTGTCAAGTTACAGGCGATCTTGCGCATGTCTAAAATTGCAGATGAATGCTGCTAACAACAGTGATGTGAGTCAAGAGGCATTTCCGTACATTTTTCAATGTGGTTGGTTGTTTGGTGTTTTTGTTTGTTTAGGATTTCCTAAGAAGGAGATATTTTTCAGATTCTTCTTTATGTTTTTGGATGTGTGTTGTTTGAAGCCTTTTATTAAGGCTAGGAATATAATTAATTGTTGATTATTGGCATACGAATATGTAGTCAACTCTTTCATCACCTTCTGTGTCTCCGTAGATTCCAATGTGAAACTTAAACTGAGACTGGTGAGAATGGATGAGCTGTAAGCAATGTTAACCAGAGTTGGTATGGTCAATCAGAATTCCTACTTCAATGACGGAGTAGTTAAATAATAAATTAGCAGTCAATGGGTTGTTGTTTTTTTGTTTTTTTTTAATTTGAATTTACCCACATCCACAGCTAAGGTTATCTCCAGGTTATTGGTAGGATTTTTAATCTTGTGATCTGAACACGGCACCTTTTTTTATCGCCCCTTTCCAATGGGACGAGGTATCAATCCATTTACCTGTGCCAAAAGGGTTCGAAAATAAACCTGAGAAGATTTTTTAACCAGTCGGACATGAAAATGCGTCCTTTGCGTGAGAAGACATTTCCCAATATTTTTTAGAACCGGTTTTTTTAACGTTTTATGCGTCTATTAGCTATCGATGCATTTTATACCACAACGGACAATAAATTTGTTAAATTGCTCCTATAAAGGTTCAGATCTACTGGACTCTATATGCAAAAAGAGGTTGATACGTGCAGATGGAAAATGTGGAAAGATTAGCAGGCTGCGACTTTGAAGTATAGATCTATTTTGAAAAGGCGTAAAGTTAACATTTTAGTGAATTTGAATCAAAAACGTCTTGTCTAGGCAATTTGTTTTCTGTCGGGAGGTCTTCACTAATTTTACCCACCATTTTGTCAACCATGTCAAAGGAAATCGTTCGCCATCGTTATGTGTAAACTAGATCTAGATCTAAAATATAATATGTCATATAAATTCTCAGGATTTGTTTTTTTTTAAACGTACAGCGAGGTTAAGGATAGGGTTAGGATGGAGTGTGGGGTGGAGTGAGGAATCGTGGGGATCTAAAGAATATTTCATTTTTTGTGGGGCCAACATTAGAATCGAAATCTAAAATATTTCAGCATCAGGAATCGTGAGGGTTTTGTGTATGGGCTTAGCAAAATAGTTCAGAATTTTGTTTTTGTGGGGGTGGGTTTAGCATCAGGAATCGTGAGGGATCTAAAAATGTTTTCAGATTTTGTGGGCGGGGCTGGGTTTAGTTTTCATTTTGTGGGGGGTGGGGTTAACAGGAATCGTTTTCAGATGAATCGGAGATCTAAAATTGTTTTCAGATTTTGTGTGGGGGTGGGGTTAGCATCAGGAATCGTGAGGATCTAAAAATTTTCAGTTTTTGTGTGGGGTGTGGTTAGCATCAGGAATCGTGAGGGATCTAAAAATATTTTTGTGGGGTGGGGTTAGCAGTTTTTGTGTGGGAGTGTGGTTAGCATCAGGAATCGTGAGGGATCTAAAAACGTTTTCAGTTTTTGTGGGGCATCAGGAATCGTGAGGGATCTAAAAACGTTTTCAGATTTTGTGGGGGTGGGGTTAGCATCAGGAATCGTGAGGGATCTAAAAACGTTTTCAGTTTTGTGTGGGGGTGGGGTTAGCATCAGGAATCGTGAGGGATCTAAAAATTTTCAGTTTTTGTGGGGTGTGGTTAGCATCAGGAATCGTGAGGATCTAAAAATTTTCGTTTTTGTGGGGGTGGGTTAGCAGGAATCGTTCTTTTTCAGTTTTTGTGTGGGGTGTGGTTAGCATCAGGAATCGTGAGGGATCTAAAACGTTTTCAGTTTTTGTGGGGTGGGGTTAGCACTAGCATCAGGAATCGTGAGGGATCTAAAAACGTTTTCAGTTTTTGTGGGGGTGGGGTTTCAGGAATCGTGATCTAAAAATGTTTTCAGATCAGGAATAAAAAAACGTTTTCAGTTTTTGTGGGTGGGGTTTAGTATCAGGAATCGTGAGGGATCTAAAAACGTTTTCAGTTTTTGTGGTATCAGTTGAGGGATCAAAACGTTTTCAGATTTTGTTGGGGTTAGCACTAGTATCGCAGAATCACTTTGGAATCCTCCTCAAAAATGTTTTAATATTTTGGGGGGGGGGTTAGGGGAATTCTCGTTATCCCTTGGGCCGTTTGGAACTGCAGAGCTTTTCCTGGGCCGTTTGGTGCAGAGCTTTTACGAGGATACAAAAATGGGTGAGCTCACTCAAACAGTTGCCAAATATTGACCCTAGATTCATCTCGTGTTCGCACATTGATTAATAAGAACAGTGCAAACAATCAAAAGTCTAATTTCAAACTGACATCAGATAAATGTTGTGGTCATTATCATTTATTGTGTTCGTCCACTTCGATAAGCTTAACTGGATTATAAGGAAGAAATAGTTAATTATATACTAACATTATTCTCTTTTAGTATTGCAGCTCTTTCTGATCTATTTCAATGGTTGCATGGATTTGTTGACGCGTAAGATGTGTGCGCCGATCTAATTTCATTGCCTCTTGCCATCCTCCTCATTCACTGCCCATCTTTCCTATCATCCCTTTGCTCAACATCAAATATGAACATCAAAAACATGGACATCAATGATGAACATCAAGTGTGAACATCAAGCATGAACATCAACGATAAAAACGTTTTCACG
>JAXRKP010002951.1:22500-29839 GCA_037039925.1 Doris montereyensis | reverse complement strand
TTTGTATGAGAATACTTTGTGTTGGTTTTGTACGTGAATGCTTTGTGTTGGATTTATATGAGAATACTTTGTGTTGGTTTTGTACGTGAATGCTTTGTGTTGGATTTGTATGTGAATACTGTGTGTTGGATTTGTATGTGAATGCTTTGTGTTGGATTTGTATGTGAATACTGTGTGTTGGATTTGTAAGTGAATACTTTCTGTTGGTTTTGTATGTGAATACTTTGCATTGGTTTTGTATTGTATATGAATACTTTGCATTTGTTTTGTATGTGAATGCTTTGTGTTGGTTTTGTATGTAAATATTTTGTGTTGGTTTTGTATGTAAATACTTGGTGTTGGTTTTGTATGTGAATACTTTGTGTCGGATTTATATGAGAATGCTTTGTGTTGGTTTTGTACGCGAATGCTTTGTGTTGGAGTTGTATGTAAATACTTTGTGTTGGTTTTGTATGTGGATATTTTGTGTTGGTTTTGTATGTGAATACTTTGCATTGGTTTTGTATGTGAATACTTTGTGTTGGTTTTGTATGTAAATACTTTATGTTGGTTTTGTATGTGAATACTTTGTGTTGGATTTGTATGAGAATACTTTGCATTGGTTTTGTATGTGAATGCCTTCTGTTAGATTTTGTATGTGAATGCTTTGTCTTTGTTTTGTATGTGAATACTTTGTGTTGGTTTTGTATGTGAGTGCTTTGCGTTTGTTTTGTATGTGAATGCTTTGCGTTTGTTTTGTATGTGAATACTTTGAATTGGTTTTGTATGTGAATACTTTGTGTTGGTTTTGTATGTAAATACTTTGTGTTGGTTTTGTTTGTGAATGCGTTCTGTTGGATTTGTATGTGAATGATTTGTGTTTGTTTTGTATGTGAATACTTTGTGTTTGTTTTGTATGTGAATGTTATGCATTGGTTTTGTATGAGTGCTTTGTGTTTGTTTTGTATGTGAATGCTTTGTGTTTGTTTTGTATGTGAATGCTTTGTGTTGGTTTTGTATATGAATGCTTTCCATTGGTTTTTACATGTGAATGCTTTGCATTTGTTATGTATGTGAATGCTTTACATTGGTTTTGTATGTGAATACTTTGTGTTTGTTTTGTATGTGAATGCTTTGTATTTGTTTTGTGTTTGAATGCTTTGTGTTTGTTTTGTATGTAAATGCTTTGAATTGGTTTTGAATGTGAATGCTTTGCATTGGTTTTGTATGTGAATGCTTTGCATTGGTTTTGTATGTGAATGCTTTGTATTGGTTTTGTATGCGAATGTTTTGCGTTGGTTTTGTATGTGAATGCTTTGTTTTTGTTTTGTATGTGAATGCTTTGTGTTGTTTTGCATGTGAATGCTTTGCATTGGTTTTGTATGTGAATGCTTTGCATTGGTTTTGTATGTGAATTCTTTGCCTTGGTTTTGTATGTGAATGCTTTGTGTTAGTTTTGTATGTGAATGATTTGTGTTTGTTTTGTATGTGAATGCTTTGCATTGGTTTTGTATGTGAATGCTTTGCATTGGTTTTGAATGTGAATGCTTTGCGTTGGTTTTGTATGTGAATGCTTTATTTTTGTTTTGTATATGAATGCTTTGTGTTGTTTTGCATGTGAATGCTTTGCATTGGTTTTGTATGTGAATGCTTTGCATTGGTTTTTTATTTGAATGCTTTGCATTGGTTTTGTATGTGAATACTTTGTGTTTGTTTTGTATGTGAATGCTTTGCATTGGTTTTGTATGTGAATTCTTTGCATTGGTTTTGTATGTGAATGCTTTGTGTTAGTTTTGTATGTGAATGATTTGTGTTTGTTTTGTATGTGAATGCTTTGCATTGGTTTTGTATGTGAATGCTTTGCATTGGTTTTGAATGTGAATGCTTTGCGTTGGTTTTGTATGTGAATGCTTTATTTTTGTTTTGTATATGAATGCTTTGTGTTGTTTTGCATGTGAATGCTTTGCATTGGTTTTGTATGTGAATGCTTTGCATTGGTTTTTTATTTGAATGCTTTGCATTGGTTTTGTATGTGAATACTTTGTGTTTGTTTTGTATGTGAATGCTTTGTGTTTATTTTGTATGGAATGCATTCTGTTGTATTTGTATATGAATGCTTTGTTTGTTTTGCATGTGAATGCTTTGTGTTAGTTTTGTATGTGAATACTTTGTGTTGGTATGTATGTGAATGCTTTCTGTTGGTTTTGTATGTGAATGCTTTGTGTTGGTTTTGTATATAAATGCTTTGTGTTTGTTTTTATGTGAATGCTTTGTGTTGGTTTTCTATATGAATGCTTTGCATTGGTTTTTTATTTGAATGCTTTGTATTGGTTTGCTTGTGATTGTTTTTGTTGGTTTTGTATGTGAATACTTTGTGTTTGTTTTTTTTATATGAATGCTTTGGGTTGGTTTTGTATGTCAATGTTTCCCCTGGTTTAGTATGTGAATGCTTTGTATTGGTTTTGTATGTGAATGCATTGGTTTTTATATGTGAATGTTTTGTATTGATTTTTTATAAAAATTTTCTCTCAGTTTTGTATGTAAATGCTGTGTGTTAGTTTTGTATGTGAATGCTTTGCATTGGTTTTTCTGTGAATGCTTTGTGATGGTTTTGTATGTGAATGCTTTGTGTGGGTTTGTATATGAATGCTTTGCATTGGTTTTTATGGGAATAGTTTTTGATGTTTTTTTATGTGAATGATTTGTGTGGGTTTGTATGTGAATGCTTTGTGGTAATGTTGTATGTGAATGCTGTGTGTTGGGATTTTATGTGAATGCTGTGTGTTGGTTGTAAGTGAACGTTTTTGTGTTGGGTTTGTATGTGACTGCTTTGTGTTGGCTTGTATGTGAATGTTTTACATTGGTTTTCCTATATGAATGTGTTGTTTGGTATCGTTCATGGCAATGATGCACAATACTTATTCTAAGAGTCGTATGTTAAAATGGGTTTTTTTTAATTCCTTAAAAACGTACTTGACATCGCTGGCCGAGTGATTAGGATGTTAGACGTGAGATCAGTAGATCCCAGTTTCGAATCCTAGTAAAGCTGTTTCCGATGTTGTGGTCCTTGGAATATATATTTAACACACATTTCTCACTCAACTCAGGTATTTAACACGCATTTTCCCCACTCAACTCAGGTATTTAACATGCATTTGCCCAACTCAATTCAGGTATTTAACACGCATTTTCCTCACTCAACTCAGGTATTTAACATGCATTTTCCCACTCAACTTATGTATTTATCACGCATTTCTCACTCAACTTAGGTATTTAACACGCATTTTCCCCACTCAACTCAGGTATTCAACACGCATTTCCCCCTCAACTTAGGTATTTAACACGCATTTCCCACTCAACTCAGGTATTTAAAATGCGTTTCATCGCACTCAACTCATGTTTAACACGCATTTCCCCCACCTAACCTCATGGGTTAACACGCATTTCCCCACTCAATCCAGGTATAACACGCATTTTCCCCACTCAACTCGTGTATTTAACACACATTTTCCCACTCAACCAGGTAAAATGAGTACGAACACTACATTGGGAGTAAAAACCTGTTTCAAACTATAGTCCTGTCAAGAGATGATTAAATGACGCGTTCCGCTTCAAGCTATTGTAGCCGGGATAAGCTCCAGCTTATGGAACGTAACGGCATTCAAGGAACCCTACTATTTGTTTGTTATTACCTACTTGCAAATGTTGCGTTAGTTTCTCATCTCTCTATTATTATATACTAGTATGACAATAGATCGGTTAAAAAGCTATCAAATAGGAAGCTCATCAAGCTGGAAGTGGAGGAAAGTATTTTCAAAATCGTTTTAGACCATAGAGATGGAGTTAATCTCGGTTTTTGTGGCGTGAACAGGTGATATTTTAATCCACATCGTCGCCTGGACAGGACCTTGATCTTTGCAGGTTTTACTGATCCCCATTTGCTGCTGACTCCGGTTGGGAAATAAGTGGTAAGTGTATTTTCAAAGGAACACAATTTCTAAGCTAGCATGGCTAGGATTTGAACCCAAGGCTTCACGATCCCAATATTTGCAGTCTAACCAACCGGATACCGACATCAACTCAGTTTCTAGTATGTTTGATCGATTGTGGTTTGGTTTGTTGTTGTTGGGGCTGGGTTGCTGTAGGTTTTTTCTTGGAGGGTCGGGGTGGAGAAGTTGTTTGCTGCTGTTGTTGTTGTTGTTGTTGTTGTTGTTGTTGTTGTTGTTGTTGTTGTTGTGTATTGTGCATCTGACGAGGTACCACTAGTGACGGTGGGCGCCGGTAGTTCCATCGGCACAGCGTCGGACTACCAGCCGGGAGGCTCGAGTTTGACTTCCACTCCGGACATAACCTCTGACCCTCTATCGACCCAGCAGCGGAATGGTAATGAGCGTAGCTAGCTCGGTTGGAAGCATGCTTTCTTTTCATGGCGAGGCGATAAGTGCCGACGCAAAGACTCCAGGTTCAACCTGATAGCGGCCACGATCGTTGCTGTCTATTCCTTGTATTTGTCTCTTCTTTGTTCCTCGGGGGCTTTAATATTACTTTATATCATTTTTATTGAGATGTAATGCTTAGAATGATGTGTCAGACAAGACAGAGACAGGAGGGCACTACAAGTACTCCATTTTGTTTTTTCACGTCTTCCACGCTATCATTGCGATCTCTATTGCGTATTTCGTGTCTAGAGATAACGGCCATCTTGTACCGATAGAGTTGGGTGTTGTTTTTAATAGCCACACCTGTGTTACACTCTTCTTCTCATTGTTAATACAAACACCGTGTTCAACATCGCAGGTACATTTAAATTACTTTGTCACCTCCGTCTTCTGTTTAGCTTTCTCATCTTCTTCGATTTGACATTGTTCGTGTGTCTTTTGGAAAGTGGCGGTGAAGGAGGTAGGATGTTCTAGCGTTGATGTTGCTTCAAGTGCCCGAAATATAACATCCATTTCTTTTCTTTACGGCATTTTTCTTGATCGTTTTTTCTGAAGCCGTTTCATTTTCTTCTCTTTGTGTCACGGAAAATGTATTTCTGTTAACATGAAATTGTCCCTTCAGTTTCTCGGGGGAGGGGTATGGGGGGCGGTGGTGTGCCATGACATTTTGTCATTTCTTTTTATTTATAAAATGTCAAATTCACCCTGTGTAGTGAGGAGACATAAACTGATAGAGATAAAACAGGTACAGATAAACAGGTGAAGAAAAATACAGATAAATGAGACGCGCAACACATCTCTATTTTCTCTCTGCTCAGTGGTAACTCGGTGATCCAGAGGCAAAACGTCGGCCTCTCGACCAACAAATCATGGATTCCAGCCCCAGAGTTTGAAAACAAATTCTCGATCTATATTATATTTTTCTACACTTTTCAAACTCCCGTTCAGAAAACTATCTATCAAGCGTTTTAAAACTAGGCAACCTAAATCCCGCTGTTACCGTGTACATGTATATCATTAAAACGTTAAAATAATTCTTCTTTAACCTTTTATACATCATATATCATTAAAACGTTTAAAATAATTCTTCTTTAACCTTTTATACATCATATATCATTAAAACGTTAAAATAATTCTTCTTTAACCTTTTATACATCATATATCATTAAAACGTTAAAATAATTCTTCTTTAACCTTTTATACATCATATATCATTAAAACGTTAAAATAATTCTTCTTTAACTGTAATAAACCATATTCATTAAAGCGTTATAATATGGGCAGTGAGAGCAGCTGGAAACATATCTACAGAATTTGATGTAGATATGAGTAATACCAGGGTTGTCTTCTATTGTTTATCACATTTATGGATTTAGTCGCAAAGGCATCCTCAAAAATGAAGAAAATGAATGTAGGTATGTTGAAGCTCAAACCAGTAAATGTATCAATGCCCATGATTTAGGTCTATTTGGAAAATCAGAAAGTGACCATCAGTCGAGTATCAACATTATGAACAATGGACTAAATAAAAGAGGAATGAGAATAAATGCAAAAAAACCAAAACAATGCTAGTAACTACGGAAGCTAAAACACAACATCTTAAATTGGGCAGGGAGAATTTAGAACAAGTTCAAAACTACAATTACCTAGGAGTAATGATTAACTCAGAGGGAAAACTAAGAGAAGAAATCAGTCAGAGAATCAAAAAAGGCAAGTGTAATATATAACCATCTAGGAAAGGCATTTGTAGGTAAGCAAGAATTGTCAACAAAAACCAAAATGGCAGTACACAATACAGTTTATGGTCCTACTCTCCTCTATGGCAGTGAAACCTGGACCTTAGACAGCAGAAAATATAGTAGAGTACAGGCAGCTGAAATGAAATATCTAAGAAGAGTAGTAGGAAAACGAAAAGAGACAAAATCAGAAACACAACAATAACAGATCAAACCAAAACAGATGGCATAACAACTAAGATAGAAACAAATCAATTGAGATGGTTTGGGAATGTATACAGAATGAATGACAAGAGAATAGCTAAATCAGTATATAGTGCTAAAGCCCAAGGTAAAAGACCAAAGGCAGACCTCGGAGAAAGTGGGAAGAAGATATAAAAGAGGCATTGAAGTATAGAAATTTAACATTTTTGGAAGGAAATAAAAAAATGCCAGGACAGGGCATTCTGGAGAAAGATCATCTCGGGCATCTGAACCCATACACCGAAAGGTAGAATGGGAACTGATAAAGAAAGAAAGTTATAATAACTCTTCTTTAATCTTTATACACCATATTTCATTAAAACGTTAAAATATTTTTTCTTTAAAATATACACCATATTTCATTAAAACGTTAAAATAATTTTTCTTTAAAATATACACCATATTTCATTAAAACGTTAAAATAATTTTTCTTTAAAATATACACCATATTTCATTAAAACGTTAAAATAATTTTTCTTTAAAATATACACCATATTTCATTAAAACGTTAAAATAATTTTTCTTTAGACTATACACCATATTTCATTAAAACGTTAAAATAATTTTTCTTTAATCTTCTATACGCCATATTTCATTAAAACGTTAAAATAATTTTTTCTTTAATCTTCTATGCGCCATATTTCAGAGAATTCCATTCAACAATACCTGACTCAAAACTTCATACACGTGACACGTGCCAGATTTGAACTCATTGAACGCACATTACAGGTAAATACGACAACTGAACCTATCAATCGGTCGGGAGACGACTTGATTCTAACAAGTTCCTTCCACTTGTCTATCCCAACTCTTCCACCGTATAGGTACTTTTCATCTTAATTGTAACATTCTTCATGTATACAGATCTCATGTTTTTATAGTAATCCTAAATATTGGTTATATTATGTAAGACATTATGTAAGCTATTTTATGATTAAAAAA
>JAXRKP010002951.1:12500-15000 GCA_037039925.1 Doris montereyensis | reverse complement strand
ACAGCTTACCTGTCAGTAATCACATGAAATCGTGTCAAAATTAAAGAGAAGGAAAACTATTAACAGCTTACCCTGTCAGTAATCACATGAAATCGTGTCAAAATTAAAGAGAAGGAAAACTATTAACAGCTTACCCTGTCAGTAATCACATGAAATCGTGTCAAAATTAAAGAGAAGGAAAACTATTAACAGCTTACCCTGTCAGTAATCACATGAAATCGTGTCAAAATTAAAGAGAAGGAAAACTATTAACAGCTTACCCTGTCAGTAATCACATGAAATCGTGTCAAAATTAAAGAGAAGGAAAACTATTAACAGCTTACCCTGTCAGTAATCACATGAAATCGTGTCAAAATTAAAGAGAAGGAAAACTATTAACAGCTTACCCTGTCAGTAATCACATGAAATCGTGTCAAAATTAAAGAGAAGGAAAACTATTAACAGCTTACCCTGTCAGTAATCACATGAACTAATATCAAATTCAAAGAAGAGGAAGACTGTTAAAAGAGGAAAACTGTTAATATATTACCTTGCAAGTAATCACATAAAAAAGAGTTTCAAATTGAAAGAAAAAAGAGAACTGTTAACAGCTTACCCTGCAAGTAATCCCATGAAATAATTTCAAATTCAAGGAAGAGGAAAATTGGTAGCATCTTACCTTGGAAATATTCACAAGATATAATTTCAAATTCTAAGAAGGAGAAATTGTTAAACAGATTAGCATGCAAGTAATCCCATAAAATAATTTCATACTTAAAGAAGAAGAAACAGTTAAAGGGGGGGGGGGCAGCTGAATCTCGAAGATTGGGTCAGAAGTATCGAATTTGAGATTTTATCTTTTTCATATGCTATGACTCTTTTACAGCCCATCTGTAATAGTACAAAACATGAAAACTATTTATAAATGAGGTTTTAAGCCCTCTAAACATGCCGCCCTAGAACAAAAATTACACATTTTATCAAAAATATAATAAATTTGCTCATCTTTGGTCCTAATTTTGAAAATGAAACGGGAGTGAATGGCTGTCGTGTATATTATCGATGTAAAGGGAGTTCCTCTCCTTTGATATATAGGCGAAATGTGACAATATGTGACAAATCCACTAATAAAGACAGAACAAACACGTGACGTTTCGGGTATAACCCTTCGTCAGACGACAAACGAGAAATATCTAGAATCTAGATCTAAGTAATAGCTCCCGCATCACGCAATGTGATGTCAGAAGAAAAACATAAATGAGAAAGAAAGAAAGAAAAAGACAGTGATGATAAGAAACGTAGCAGAGTGTGAAGAATGAGCGAGAGTGGAAGATTCAGATCCAGAATGTGCATAATGCCATCGACAGCCTCACTGGTTTCGTAGTTGATGCTCACGTCGTTACTGCCTTCTATCAAACATGCGCGAGAACTGGAAAGTGGCAGAAGGCTAACCATCCTCATCTGTACGACGCATGGCTTAGAGAACACCAAGAGGAAGACTGTAACATCAACTGCACAGGTGAGTTGTTTTTTTTTATTACCAAATGCTAATTTCTTCTTTAAAATCCCTTTTTTTCTAGCCGTTCAATTGAAATCAACACACAGAGTAGATTTAAGGCTCTGGAGGGGATGCACTGTTATTATAATTGTTTAATTTATTTGATCATTACATTATTAGGATTATTGCTTTTGTCATTATCATCGTCGTCTATTTTTTTAAAAATTCCGTACAGTTATCATTATATTTAGAAAGTCAAAGCTCACGGTTGGGGTAAAACTAGACTTCTACCAAGAAATGGAACCAATCTACTGTTGTCATGTAATAAGAGTAAACAAATTATTTTTACATAATTGATAATTCATGACAGCCGTATCATAGACTAATCTGTTGTAAGCATGTTGCCTAATTCGATGAGATTAGGCAGTTTCAATGCATGATATCATTTTATTTTTATATTGTAGTTGCAATTTGATCTCCTTCTTATTCCTTTTTTGTTTGTACGTCATCTTTAGGTACATCATGCATGATGGAAGCTGTAGCGGCAGAAAACCTGTGGCGAAGATCGGTGGACCTGCATCAGTTACGCCTAACGGCATTTGTTGGAGGCGGTGACTCAAAGCCTTCGACAGAGTCTGCAGGGCTGAGCCATATGGACCAGATGTGGCTATTGTCAAAGAAGAGTGTATGAACCATGTTTCAAAGCGACTCAGTGCGGCCTTGTGGAATTTAGTTCAGGACTGCTCCAAGAAGGGTTTGTAAATTTCTTTCTTTATGCACAAACAGAATGAATCAATGGGCTTTAGAAATCTCATTTCTATTTTCTACAGAAGAAGAAAAAATGTAACACTTTCTCATAACGCTAACTATAAATATTCAATTACACAATGACAACCACCTGAATTATTTGACAAACATAAGCTGCAAATTATCAACCTCAAGTCATTCGGGTTTTTTTAAATATTTTTTATTGTACTGAACTATTCTGTTTCTAACGTAGTTTAAATGTCTACATTCGCCTTT
>JAXRKP010002951.1:0-7500 GCA_037039925.1 Doris montereyensis | reverse complement strand
TAAGCCAAAATATAGGACAAAACTGACGACCGTGAATTTGATAAGGGACGTAACTCCCAAAATAGGACGGTATTAACGACTGTTAATCTGATAAGGATCTTAACGCCGAAATATAGGACGCTATTGACGATAAGGATCGTAACTCTAAAAAAGTATAGTACTGATGACTGTGAATTTGATAACGAACATAACTCCAAAATATAGGACAATACTGACGACTTTGAATTTGACAAGGATCGTAACTCCAAAATATAAGACAATGCTGATGACTGAATTTGATAAATAAAAAAAACGTAACTCCAAAATATAAGACAATACTGACGACTCTGAATTTGACGAGGATCGTAAATCCAAAATATAGAACGATACTGACCGTTGTGAATCTGATAAGGATCGTAACTAAAAAATATAGGATAATACTGTCAACTGTAAATATGATAAGGATCGGAACTCAAAATATAGGACAATACTAACGACTCTGAATCTGATAAGGATGTAACTCTAAAATATGAGACAATACTGACAACTCTGAATGTGATAAGGATCGTAACTCTCCTAAAATATAAGACAATATTGACAACTCTGAATGTGATAAGGATCGTAACTCTAAAATATAAGACAATATTGACAACTCTGAATGTGATAAGGATCGTAACTCTAAAATATAAGACAACGTTGTGACTGTCCAATCTGATGAGAATCGTAACTTACTCTCAAAGCGCCAAATGTTTAGATCTGGCAATATATTTCTGAGAGAAAGATACATGTACGACGAGGTGTTAATCGTATTTGTTAGTCAGGTTGGATCTCTAATTCATACAAAAATGTTTTTTCCATCTTATGCTTTTTGCTTGATGTGTCTACCTGGTTATTTGCTTTCCTGAGGTGGAGTCACATTATCCTTACACGTATTCATAGCAAAAATAATAATAATAATAATAATAATAATAATAATAATAATAATAATAATAATAATAATAATAATAATAATAATAATAATAATAATGATGATGATAATTATAATAATAATAATGCTATTATAATAGTAATAATAATAACTATAGAATAATAATAACAATACTACTACTACTAATAATAATAATGATAATAATGATAATCACGATGACGATGTCGATGATGATGTCGATGACGATAATAATAATAATAATAATAATAATAATAATAATAATAATAATAATAATAATAATAATAATAATAATAATAATAATAATAATAATAATAGTAATAATAATAATAATAACAATAATGATTATGATAGAAAAAGAAGAAGAAGAAGAATTAATGTTATTACTATCACTATTATAATAGTAGTTAGTATCATCATTATTGTCGCATGTACTATCATTATTATTGTTAATATTACTACATCTATAAAATGTATCAATGGTATCATGATTATATCTCATCTTCCCGGCCAGTTGTGTTGATTCTCGCTGGGATTGTGATTTTCCATGAATGTCGAAGAAATTGTCAACTCTGTCGCGCCACCATACAAGATCTACAAAACGCCCGACCTGGTTTTGCCTTCCATCTGAGCATATGGGGCGGTATTTTAAACTTTCTGGGAGGCTGTGGGGTCATGTATGCCGGGTCGGCTTTGGCCAGAGTGTGAGTGAGAGTGAGAGTGAGATGGGCACAGCAGTGGAGTGTTATTGCTGGCCTTGCTGCCAGAATGGGAGAGCTGTCTCATCACTCTTGTTTTAGTAGATTGATATTCGGCTCAGAATTTTAATCTAATACATTTTTTGACAGTTGTGTAATTATAACCATGGTTGATTAATTCACAGTAGCCAATTATTGTCCTTTCTCACAAAACAAAACAAAAAACACACAGATAAATAACAACTAAAATCCATCTACTTTTTTGCAAATGATTTCAGCAATTCTCTAAATCAAATAAGTCGAACAGATGACATACTCCTAGATTTCTCGAAAACTTTGACAAAGTATATCACAATGGAATACAATGAAATTAGATATGTATGATATTCAAAATTCTCTTCTTGAATGGATCAAATCATTTCTTTTGGAACGATAGTTGAAGGTGTTGAATCTAATCCCAAAACCAGTGCTTTCAGGTGTTCCCAGGGGATCATCTAAGGTCCTCTATCCTTCTTATTATATATCAACGATATTGACCAAAACCTCTCACCGGGTACCAAACTAGAATGTTTGCGCATGATAGTCTATTGTATAGAAAAATAAATAACATTGATGATTGAAAAATAATATAAATGTTCTAGATGCGCTGGAGAGAAAATGGAAAATGGAGTTCCTTCCCAAAAAATGTCAGGTACAACAATTTGCAACAACAAAATTAAATAATCAACTCAGACTATTATATACATAACCAAAAACTTTAAAAAACCAACTGCAAAATACCTAGAAGTTACAATAGACACTAAATTGCAATGGAAAGAACAACATAGAGTACTATGCAAGTAAACAAATGGCCTGTTGGCCTTCCTTAAAGAAAACTTTACAACTTTACTCAAAATGTAAAAGAAAGTTCTTCAAGGCTTTAGTAAAACCAGTCTTAGATTATGGTAGCTGTGTCTGGGACCCACACCAACAGACCTACCTACAAGAAATTGAGAAAGTACAAAAGACTGCCGCCCCGCTTTGTAAATGATAATTATATGTACACTAAAGGAAATACCAAAGAAATAGCCAGAAATAGAATTAAGATTTCTTTAAGGCTATAAATGACCAACTGTTATGCCATGAGTTCAGTTTAAACTTAATACAGAACAACCAAATCAGGCTGTGAAATACGGTTGCATCTTCAAACATTGATTGTCAAATGCAGTCTCTTTACCCTAGTACAGTAAGATTGCGGAATAAACTGTCAACAGAAAAACTAAATTCAGTAATAGCGCTGAATACTTTATGAACAGAATTGAACATTTTACTTTAAAGCCAAAATTGGATTATTATTTGGTTTCCATTCCACCTGGCCTGGTTTCCATCTTTACCTGGCTTAGTGTCCATTCTATGTGGTCTGGTTTCCATTCTACCTGGCTTGGTTTCCATTTCACCTGGCCTGGTTTCCATTTCACCTGGCCTGGTTTAAATTCTACCTGGCCTGGTTTCCATTCCACCTGGCCTGGTTTCCATTCCACCTGGCCTGATTTCCATTCTACCTGGCCTGGTTTAAATTCTACCTGGCCTGGTTTCCATCCCCTGGCCTGGCTTAAATTCTACCTGGCCTGGTTTCCATTCCACCTGGCCTGGTTTAAATTCTACCTGGCCTGGTTTCCATTCCACCTGGCCTGGTTTAAATTCTACCTGGCTGGTTTCCATTCCACCTGGCCTGGTTTCCATTCCACCTGGCCTGATTTTTCTACCTGGCCTGGTTTCCCTTCTGCCTGGCTTGGTTTCCATTCCACCTGGCCTGATTTCCATTCTACCTGGCCTGGTTTCCATTCTGCCTGGCTTGGTTTCCACCATTCCACCTGGCCTGATTTCCATTCTACCTGGCCTGGTTTTCCATTCTGCCTGGCTTGGTTTCCACCATTCCACCTGGCCTGGTTTACGTTCTACCTGGCCTGGTTTCCATTTTACCTGGCCTGGTGTCAATTCTACCTGGCCTGGTTTGCATTCTACCTGGCCTGGTTTCATTTCCGCCTGGCCTGAGTGAAACTGTGTGCTCTGCTCTCTCGTTTGTTGGCGGTTGATATTAATGAGGATGTTTTGGGGGATTAACAAAATACATTAATCGTTTAATTGTGAATGATAGAAGAGAAGCAAATTTCCGTGGATTATCTAACTATGTCTTGTGTTTGAATGGTAGCTTTATGTAACAACACTTATAAACACATACACATACACTCAATAACACTACACCCATGTAACATACATAATATATGATAGGTATTTTATATAAAATATGTTTATATATATATATATATATATATTTTATATATATATATATATATATATATATATATATATATATATATATATGTATACCTATATTATATAATCTGTATGTATGTGTGTATGTATATATGTCTCTGCGTTTGGAGAGGGTGGTGGTGTTAGCGATTTTGAAATTGGGTGGGATTGGGGAAATGAAGGGGAGGGGCGAGAGAGAGGGTTGTGGGAGAGAAGGAACAATGATTCATGAAATGTTTGACTGAATCCTTTAGGGAGGGGGGGGGGGGTTCATTACAAGTATTTTTTAATCTCGTCAGGTTTGTCTGTTTGGAAAGGGAATGAAAAGTTTGTCATGGTTTTTATTTGTTTATTTGTATTTTGCTCAGTGAATAGTCATATTCATAATAAATTTAATAGATAATAATAATAATAACAATAATGATAATGATCATAATAATAATAATGATAATAATAATAATAATAATAATAATAATAATAATAATAATAATAATAATAATAATAATAATAATAATAATAATAATAATAATAATAATAATAATAATAATAATAATAATAATAATAATAATAATAATAATAATAATAATAATAATAATAATAATAATAATAATAATAATAATAATAATAATAATAATAATAATAATAATAATAATAATAATAATAATAATAATAATAATATAAGAATAAGAAGAATAATAATAAGAAAAGTAATAAGAATAATAATAGTAAGAAAAGAAATAATGGTAATATAATAATAATAATGATGATGATGATGATGATGATGATGATGATGATGATGATAATAATAATAATAATAATAACAGGGGTTTGTCTGATAAACTCTGTTCTGATTTGCATTCATTGACATCAGGGTGATAACGGTTGTTACCTTATGAGTTCCAGTGTCCTCTTTTCCCTCTCGGTTTTGGATTTTGACAGATGAGTTCAGTGTCCTCTTTTCCCTCTCGTTTTTTTTTTTAAATTTTGACAGATGAGTTCCAGTGTCTTCTTTTTCCCTCTCGTTTTTTTTAATTTTGACACCCAGTCAATCTCCCCAAAAACCCATTATTGATATTATCGTAAAAATGGATTGCTAACTGTCGGGAGGCTATTTTTGTAAAAGTCGTTGATTCTTTGTAACTAGTGAATTATTTTGATTCAGAGCAAGACAAGTTAAGTGTAATTCTGAGTGGAGATACTTAACCCTTTAGATTCATTGCAAAATGTCCGAATTTGAGAAGAAGAAAAAACACACACACAAAACAACCCAACAAAACAGCTGAAGGTCCTTTTAAGACCGTTATTGCAAGAAGGGCTAGAGTTTATCCCGATTTCTATAACGCGAAGAGCAAGTAGTGATAATACGTCACAAAATTATGTCGCATGTTTTTACTCTCAGCTACTACTGTTATCCATTTACGCCTGTTTAAAAAAAAAAAAAAAAAAGACAGCTTCGAACCTAGCATGGCCAAGTTTCGATCACACCTCTTGATCCCTCCCCAAGTCCTGTAGCCTAACCACTCGACCACCAAGGTGCGATGGTAAAAATCTGCGATAGACAAACATCCTCTCTTGAATGAGATCTAACTTCCCAATTGCAGCTAGCTCTACAGGATAACCCGAAAGAAAATTCTGCCCGGGCTGGAAGGTGGATTCGGCAATCCAGAGGCATGGTGTCGGCCTCTCAACTCAAAGGTCGTTAGTTCAGTCCCCGCCGACGGTTGACATATTTTCGGAAGTATTTTTTATAGCAAAATCTGACCCCCCCCCCCCCCCGCCTCTGCATCCCTCTCTGGTCCAGGCAGGTGGATCTACACCTAGTCCCATCGGAGACGGACGATAAAAAGGAGGTCCTGTAGGAAGATAGATAACAACACTGTGCGAACATTAAAGATCCGTGACTGTTTACAGGCAGTCCGGGTAAAATCAAAAATCCTACCACAAAAGCTCCGAGGATCACCATACTTGTGGATGTGGGTAAATCAAAGAGAGATTTGGTTTTAACTATCTGCAAGGGATGAAAAAATCAAGGGAGAAGTAAAGAACTATCTTGAATTATCAGTTTCAGTGGAAAATCTTTAAGGTTTTCAGAATATTTCATGTGATCTATGTGTTAATTATTTCATATTATTATTTACTATCAGGTATTGTGTAAGATTATATCAATAAATCATGAATTCGACACCAAAGTAATTGATTATTTAATGTTTTGCTGTTATTAATGTATTGGCCTATTTCTTATATATCTCTTGAGCCTTGTCCGAGCTCAAGAGTTTCAATAAAGGTCTTCTGGGTCCACTCTGTGATGTCAGCCTATTCATTCCTTTCTCTGTCTGTCCCCTGTCCACTCTGTGATGTCAGCCTATTCATTCCTTTCTCTGTCTGCCCCCTGTCCACTCTGTGATGTCAGTCTATTCATTCCTTTCTCTGCCTGTCCCCTGTCCACTCTGTGATGTCAGCCTATTCCTTCCTTTCTCTGTCTGCCCCCTGTCCACTCTGTGATGTCAGCCTATTCCTTCCTTTCTCTGTTTGTCCCCTGTTCACTCTGTGTTGTCAGTCTATTCATTCGTCTGTCTGTCCCCTGTCTACTCTGTGATGTCAGTCTATTCCTTCGTCTGTCTGTCCCCTGTCCACTCTGTGATGTCAGTCTATTCCTTCGTCTGTCTGTCCCCTGTCCACTCTGTTGATGCCAGTCTATTCCTTCGTCTGTCTGTCCCCTGTCAAATTCTGTGATGTCAGTCTATTCCTTCCTCTGTCTGTCCCCTGTCCACTCTGTGATGTCAGTCTATTCCTTCGTCTGTCTGTCCCTGTCCACTCTGTGATGTCAGTCTATTCCTTCGTCTGTCTGTCCCCTGTCCACTCTGTCAGTCTATTCCTTCGTCTGTCTGTCCCCTGTCCACTCTGTGATGTCAGTCTATTCCTTCGTCTGTCTGTCCCCTGTCCACTCTGTGATGTCAGTCTATTCCTTCCTCTGTCTGTCCCCCTGTCCACTCTGTGATGTCAGTCTATTCCTTCGTCTGTCTGTCCCCTGTCCACTCTGTGATGTCAGTCTATTCCTTCGTCTGTCTGTCCCCTGTCCACTCTGTGATGTCAGTCTATTCCTTCCTCTGTCCCTGTCCACTCTGTCCTATTCTCGTCTGTCTGTCCCCTGTCTATCTGTGATGTCAGTCTATTCCTTCCTCTGTCTGTCCCCTGTCCACTCTGTGATGTCAGTCTATTCCTTCGTCTGTCTGTCCCCTGTCTACTCTGTGATGTCAGTCTATTCCTTCGTCTCTCTGTCTGTCCCCTGTCAAATTCTGTGATGTCAGTCTATTCCTTTCTGTCTGTCTGTCTGTCCCCGTCAACTCTGTGATGTCAGTCTATTCCTTTCTCTGTCTGTCCCCCTGTCCACTCTGTGATGTCAACCTATTCCTTCCTCTGTCTGTCCCCCTGTCCACTCTGTGATGTCAGTCTATTCCTTTCTCTGTCTGTCCCCTGTCCACTCTGTAATGTCAGTCTATTCCTTCGTCTGTCTGTCCCCTGTCTACTCTGTGATGTCAGCCTGTCCATTCATTCCTTTCTCTGTCTGTCCCCTGTCCACTC
>JAXRKP010002950.1:15000-29903 GCA_037039925.1 Doris montereyensis | reverse complement strand
TTAAAAACGCCAGGTGATTGCTTGCATTGTACATGCAACTTACGACATCAAGAAAGAGCCGTGGGCGGAGTACAAAAGACTCCAATTCTAATTTCCCAATGACAAACCAGTGATCCAATGGAACAAAGGCTGTGCGGTACAGTGGGTGGAGTTATGAAGAAGACTGGTCATCTTTTTAATACACTATAATGGATAGGTAATGAAGGGTGGGTACAAAAATACAATGCATGACACATTGTTGACAGGCATAAGCCATATTTAATTAACGATGGGATTATATTATTATGTATGATAAAAACATTTTTTAATCAAATAGAGATGTTTTTTATGATATTTTGGAGAAAATGATACCTGCAGTTGCCGTTGAGAGTGGGCATTTAGGCGAAAATCTTGGTTTTGAAACGGGGCATTTAGAGGGGCAATTTTTATGGGGGAAAATTCGGTTTCACTGAGATTGCAGGCATTTATGCGAAACGAGCATTAAGGCGGCGGGCATTTAGGCGGTCACTACTGTACTATATTTTATATTCCAATCATTGTCATGTTAAATACGAGTGTGTCCAACAGAGTCGAAAAATCATAACCTACTCTTACTCTTACTGTTACTCCTACTTATCTTACTCTTACTCTTACTCCTACTCTTACTCCTACTCTTACTCCTACTCTTCACTCCTACTCTTACTCCTACTCTTACTCCTACTCTTACTCTTACTCCTACTCTTCCACTCTTACTCCTACTCTTACTCCTACTCTTACTCTTACTCTTACTCTTACTCTTACTCCTACTCTTACTCCTACTCTACTCCTACTCCTACTCTTACTCCTACTCTTACTCTTACTCTACTTACTCATTCTACTCTCTTACTCCTACTCTTACTCCTACTCTTACTCCTACTCTTACTCCTACTCTTACTCCTACTCTTACTCTTACTCTTACTCCTACTCTTACCCTACTCTTACTCTTACTCTTACTCCTACTCTTACTCCTACTCTTACCTCCCTCACTCTTACTCCTACTCTTACTCTTATTCCTACTCTTACTCTTATTCTCCTACTCTACTCCTACTCTTACTCTTACTTCTTTACTCTACTCCTACTCTTACTCTTACTCCTACTCTTCTTTACTCCTACTCCTTGCTCTTACTCTTACTCTTACTCTTACTCTTACTCCTACTCTTACTCTTACTCTTACTTACATACTCTTACTCTTATTCTTACTCTTCTCTTACTCTTACTCTACTCCTACTCTTACTCCTACTCTACTCTTACTCCTTACTCTTACCTACTCTTACTCCTACTCTTACTTCTTACTTACTTCCTGCTCCTACTCTTACTCCTACTCTTACTCTTACTCTTACTCTTACTCTTACTCTCTTCTACCTACTCCCACTCTTACTTCTACTCTACTTACTCCTACTCTTACTCTTACTCCTACTCTTACTCTTACTCTTACTCTTACTCCTACTCTTTACTCTTACTCCTACTCTTACTCTTACTCCCTACTCTCATTCTTACTCCTACTCTTACTCCTCTTACTTCTACTCTTACTTCTACTCCTACTCTTACTCCTACTCTTACTCCTACTCTGACTAATCGTATTATGTTCAGATGATTTGTCTTAATATAATATTTTTTAGTTGATGGGCGATAACGGATTTCTTATTTCAAAATGTTTTTCTGTTCAAGTTTGTTTTGTTTTTCGGTTGTTTTCTTCGAGGGCGAGGGGGTAATTAGGTAAATCACACTTTCCCCTTCTTAGTCTTAGTATTAGGTGTCTGTTCTTTAGTCGTTTGTTATTCGTTGTATCATTGTTGGTTGTTGGTGTCCGTCCTTCGTAGTCGAAGAGGACCATGACTTCACGTTGTCGTCATCGGATGAGTGCAGATGTGGCTTATCACATCATCGAAAGCGTGAAAGCTGCGAGTTCCCCAGGACCCCTTGGCAGCCGATGATGTGGCTTTTTAAATTACAGCCATATGAATATGAGGCGTTAAGCTCCTGCCAATCTGTCCCATGATGCATTGCGCGCTTTCCCAGATCGATGGTAGCTCTTTTGCGTGGCTGGGTTTTTTTTTACTAGTGTTATTCATTGTATAGTGACAGCAGAAGATGTAAGCGCTGACGTAAACACTTAAATGTCATCTATCTAAACATGTGAATGAACGTATCTGACTAGATTTATATAGATATGCATCATAATATTGCGGGAAACTAGTTGCTATGGCATTTTCGATATCCTATGCGTGTCATTTCACAACTTATTCTTGCCACTGCCAGCCGGGAGAGCAGAGCGCTAGATCTACTTATTCTTAAGTGCTTGCATTTTCACCCTTTCGAAGTTTAGAAATCTAGATTGCTCAAGTCCGATTATATTGTGTTACCAGAGAATCTAAAAATTAATAATTGAGGGTTTTATATCACTCTTGTAAAAAAAAAAATATGTTGTATCTCCCTGTGTCTAAATCTATTTAAATTAGGTTCTAGTTCTGGATGAAGATGTTATCCTGTCCAACGAACGAGTTGAAAGAAATAGGAAACGAAAAAAGAAGAATAAATTAAACTTGTAGTAAGGTTGAGACATTTGATAATTTGTTAGAGAATTTGAGAATTGAAAACAGACTTCACAAAATACGAAATTACGTTTTATGACTATGAATCAAAATGTAAAACTGCAGGGGTGTTTAGCTCGTTTCATGTATGGTATACCCGAGATTGGCTGTGGTAACACTTTCGCGTCGATGCATTTCCTCGATTCAAAGTCCTATAATACTTTCCCATAGAATGTGAGACTATACATCAATCTAACTCGTTTCAAACAAAGAAAATAGATAATAATTAATATATTAATCTAGTTAAGCGCCAGCTAATAAGTTATAAAAATAGGAACACGTAGAATGTTATGTACTACTACTTTATTATTTCTAGTTATTGTTATTATCATTACTGGTGGTCATCCTATTCCTTTTCCTTCTTTCTTCTCTTTTTATTATATAATCATCACCACAAATGTTGGCATTTTTATTTACAGTATTAGAATGATTATGACTTACTGACTTATCCTCGTGGTGCTTGGGCAGCACACCAGGCCGACACAGTGGATCGCCATTGAACACGATCAGATGTCAATTTTGCCATCTGCCCTCCACGTCCATCCCTGGATTTTCATCTCTTTTTCGATGCTTCTCCTCCAGGTTTCTAATTCTAGCTGGCGACCTCTTTCCTTGTTCCCTGTGGGTCCATCTGAGGGCTATTTTAGGGATGGCATCAGCATTCATCCTAAGGATGTGATTTGTGACCAGTCCGCAACGTCCATTCCTTGTCGGGGTGTAGTGGCTTGCGTGCCTCAGCAACCCGGAGAGCTGTGCCAGCGGGAGCTCCAGCTCCTGGCATGGTCCCCCAAGCTGGACAGGTCGAAGGGTAGAGGTCAGACTAATATGGACACATTGGGTAGACAGAATTCGTAAGCTCAGGACGACAAGTGTCTAGAAGTGAATCTCCAAATTCAATCCCGGCCCTCCAGGATGGGGGTTGGCGAAGGGCTAACAACCCTCCCATAAAACAAGTACGTTACAGAAACGCCAAGAGGAAAACACAACGCCAAGTCTTGGGAAAGGTAGGCAGTACACTAGGACTAAGTATGAAGCGTTTCAGTGAAAGCCGAAAGGAAGCTGACGTGGCGATGGCTCTACTCTCACCCAGGACAAACACAAAGCTGGGCACGTGGAACGTGCGTACGATGTTCGAAGCGGGGAAGACGGCTCAGATAGCTGAGTGAGATAGCCACAGAAATACGATCATACAACCTAGCAGTTTTGGATCTTTGTGAAACAAGATGGACTGAGGCAGGGCAACTTCGGCCTCACCACAGGAGAACTTCTCATCTACTCCGGACACCAACAGGGAGATGTCTCCCACCCACACTGAGGGAGTAGATATAATGATTTCACCAGCAGCAGCTAAATCGATGTTAGCATGGAATGTCATATCCTCCAGAATAATCACTGCCAAATTCTTCACAAAATCCCGCAAAATTTTGATGATCCAATGTTATGCACCAATGAATGAAGCAGAGGACGAACAGAAAGAAGAATTTTATAAACAGTTGCAAGATGTGATAAATCAAAAAGCAAAGAAAGATAGGCGACCTAAATGATAAAATCGGAAGCGACAACACTGGTAGAGAGCATTGTTTAGGCAAAGAAGGTCTGGGAGTAAGAAATGAAAATGGAGAATTATTTAGTGATTTTTGCATGTTCAATGGACTTGTGGTTGGGGAAGCATCTTCTTGCATAAAAGAGTACACAAGGTTACCTGGTGTCTCCAGATCATCAGACCGAGAATCAAATTGATAACATCTGCATTGGCAGTAGCTTTAGAAAATCCATGCTAGATATTCGAAACAAGAGAGGTGCAGACGTTGGCTCCTGACCATCATTTACTAGTAGGAACCTTTCGATTGAAGTTAAAGAACTACAAAATGAAATTTGATGAGACTGGCTTTAAATACAACACTAATCCATTACAGAACCCACAGACTAAGAAAGTGATCCAAGTACGGATTGGATCATGTCAAAAACAACCACAGGACACAGAACAGGAATTCAATGGTCTCTGACTCATCAACTGGAAGATATTGATTTTGCCGATGATGTAACATTTCTCTCTCATCGACATAATGATATCGAGGAAAAAGGAATCAGAATGGCCAAGAAAAATGCGAAAATTGGAAACTGGGAATGAATATAAACAAAAGCAAAACTTAAGTTCTCAGAATTATAATTAGAAGATGTCGGCCAGTTCACATATTTGGGCAGTGTCGTAAGCAAAACAGGACGGACAGACCAGGATATCAGTGCCAGAATTGAGAAGGCGACAGCAGCATTTAGGACCCTAAGACCATTTTGGAATTCACTGACCGCATCCCTAAAAACAAAAATTCGTATTTTCAACACAAACATAAAACCAGCCCTGTATGCCTGTGAAACATGGCGCACAACTGAAACATCCACAAGAAGACTCCAAACATTTATTAACAGATGCCTGAGACAAATCCTACACATCAAATGGTTTGATAAAACTACAAACGAAAAACTTGGAAAAGACACAACAAGAACCGATAGAAGTACAGATTAAGATAAGGAAATGGGGATGGCTTGGACACACCTTAAGAAAATCATCAGAGAACATAACGTGCAGGCCTTGAAATGGAATCCACAAGGAAAAGAGATCGAGCGAGACCAAAGACAACATGGAGGAGGTCAACCCTGCAGGAAACTTGGCAGCTGGGCCTTTCTGGAACGATACAGAGATGGTGACGCAGGACAGAGTGAAATGGAGAGACCTCATTGGCGACCTATGCCCCACCCGGGATACAAGGGTATAAGTCAAGTAGGGTTTATATGGTTTAGTAATATTGTGCTGGTGATAGAGAGTAGCATGGTTCCCTCCAATTATCACACGTCGAAAGATTTCCCTTTTGGGTAGTTTGATGATGATTCAAACATTCCACTCATTTGGTAACTCCTCTTCCCCCCAAAAAAACATGCTTTGTAATATTTTAGGGGTCATTTTTTTTCTATTTTAATCATTTCGTCACCTGATCTTCACCTGCTGCTTTCCCAGATTTGAGACTCTCTATTGCCTTTTTGATTTCATCTAAAGTGGAAGTTGGGGTGGCGTGTTGATGTCCAAGTCATTTTCTGCAGGTTTAATGACTGTGCGGAGCCTTGGCAGTTCTCTGAAAGACACACTCGAAGTGCGCTTTCCATCTGTTTATTTGGTCTGCTTCGCTCGAGAGTAAATTTCCTTGTGTGTCCTTGATCGGTGTATCATTGTTCCTATACCTTTTGGAAAGTTCTTTAGCTGTTTGGTATAAAGTCTTCATATCTTGTCTTTGGCTTGCTTTTTCTACTCTTTCTGCTAACATGTCATAGCAAGCTTTCTTGTCTGCTTTGAATGTTTTACTTTCTTTGTCTAGCATCGTATATTCATTATCGATTTGTTCTTTATTTCTTTCTGATCTGGTGGTCAGTAGTCGGCCCTTTGTCTTTTTTCTTCCTTCGATCACTTTCCACGATTGATCTGATATTCATCTTTCTTTCTTTCTTCTGCTAGGTCCAAGTAATTCCTGGCTCAGGTCTAACGGTTCCTGGTTGAATTTTGTCAAGGACAGTATTGTTCTTGCTCATCTAGCAGGGCATGGTATCGATTTGACAACTCTTTTTTAATTTTTGTAACAATTTCTTCGTTTTTCAGCTTTCCAACGTCAAATTCTCCTTTCCTGATGTCGCCTTTTCTTTGTATTCCTTAATGCTATACGGAGTTTTGCAGTCAGGAGCTCGTGGTCACTTGCAACATCGGCTCCCCTTCTTCTTCTCACATCTAACAGTGATAGCTTGCATTTCTTATTGATAGTGAAGTGGTCAATTTGGTTTTTGGTTTTTTCCGTCTTTGGAGAGGTCCATGGGAATGTTTTTTATGCTTAAAGATGGTTCCTCCAATGATTAAATTGTTCTCCTTGTCATGCATGTCTGCAGCTAGTCCTTCACATCCCATTATGTGTTCTCTTTGACTATTAACTTTTCCAACTTTGGCGTTTAAATCACCAAGAACAATAAGTAGATCATGTCTTGGGATCGTTTGTACTGTGCTGTTAAGTCTTTCATAAAACTGTTCTTTCTCCTCCTTTCACTTTTGTCTTCTTGTCGGGCGTAACACACGATGATGGTCATCTTTGCGTATTTAGAATTAAACATAGCTTTCACTCAGTAATCTTTCACCCATGGGTTCCCATTCCAACAAAGTCTATTTTTTAGTTTTTGATAGTATCAGAGCAACTCCATTCATATTTTGATCGTCTTCTTTTCTGAGCAGAGGATCGCATGACCAGTAACGAGATCTCTTTTGCCATTGTCAACCCATCGTGATTCACATCTAGACAGGATATCTATTTTATATTTGTCCATTTCATTTATTGTTTGCGGCCCAGTTTTCCTGTCTGATAAAGTGTGCGTACATTCCATGCGCCCGATTCCTTGATTGTTTTGGATTCAGAAGATTTGACATAGTTTGGTTGCTGGTTTCCTTACGGCTTTTGACCCTCACCCATCATTGGTACAGTGTTCTGGATCGCCAGACCAGTCTGGTTTTGTTGAGCTGCGGATCTAGAACTCTGTATATCAGCCTTTCCTTCACCTGTATCCTTATATTTTGATCCATTGTCAGTTTCTGTAACATGCCTAACCCTCATGCTGGAGGACCAGGATTTATTTTGGAGATTCACTCCTAGACAGGTAGCTTTCCCAAGGTCATGAGCCCTGTCTGCCCATGGTTTGAAATCGGAGTTTTCCTTCTCCCTAGAGAAACTGCCTTTTTCAGGTTAACGAGCTCTGTTCACCCGGGAGAGGTTATAAAGGCGCCTGGTTCGCCTGTTAGCCACCTCACATGCCACCTAGAGCATTTTCTAAGGGCTGAGTTTCTCTCTGCAGCCCCATTCTGGGAGATCTAAGTCTAGCGCAATGTTTTCAGAATGGAAGTTGAAAATTACATTAATGACTAAGATATATATATATATATGGCCCATTCCTTTCCATTCTGTGTATTCAATTCAAAACATGGTTTCTATGGCCCATTATATAATTTATATATTGAATTATATATACATTGTATCTCTAAGTCCTCTTTTGTTTATCACGTTTATAGATTCAGTCGCAAAAACATCCTAAAAATGAAAAAAAAATGAATGTAGGTATGTGAATTCAAACCAGTAAATATATCAATACTTTCATTTCCTGAGAATGTAGTTCTGTTTGGAAAATCAGAAAGGGACCTCCAGTCGAATATCAACATAATGAATAATGAACTAAGTAAAAGAGGAATGAGAGTAAATGCAAAGAAAACCAAAACAATGCTAGTAACACAAAATCTTAAATTGGGCAGGGAGAATTAAGAACAAGTTCAAAGCTACAATTACCTAGAGTATGATTAACTCAAAGGGAAAACTAAGAGAAGAAATCAACTAGATAATCCAAAAGGCAAGTGCAATATATAAACCATCTAGGAAAGGCATTTGTAGGTAAACAAGAATTGTCAACAAAAAACCAAAATGGCAGTATACAACACAGTTTATTGTCCTACTTCCTATATGGCAGTGAAACCTGATCTTAGACAGTAGGAAATACAGTAGAGTACAGGTATTGAATTCAAATGAAATATCTAAAAAGAGCAGTATTAATAATTAAAAGAGAAAATCAGAAACACGACAATAAGAGATCAAACCAAAGCAGATAGTATAAAAACTAAGATCGAAATGAATCAACTGAGATAGTTTGGGCATGTAAACAGAATGAATAACAAAAGAATAACTAAATCAGTATACAGACCAAAAGGCAGACCTCGGAGAAAGTGAGAAGAAGATATAAAATAGGCATTAACGCAAATAAATTTAACTTTTTTGGAAGGAAATAGAAAATGTCAGCCTGGAGAAAGATCATTTTGCAGACGGTATCTAAAACCCATAAACCGAAAGGTGGAATGGGAGCTGATAAAAAAAGAGAAAGATATACATTTTATTTTGTATGGCTTGTAATCAATTGGGGGGCATAGCCTTTATAACCTACACCTAGCTACGCCACTGCACATAGTCTTTATAACCTACACCTAGCTACGCCACTGGGCATAGTCTTTATAACCTACACCTAGCTAACTGGGCATAGCCTTTATAACCTACACCTAGCTACGCCACTGCACATAGCCTTTATAACCTACACCTAGCTACGCCACTGGGCATAGCCTTTATAAACTACACCTAGCTACGCCACTGGGCATAGTCTTTATAACCTACACCTAGCTACGCCACTGGACATAGTCTTTATAAACTACAGTTATTACCTAGCTTTCCCCTTACTGGACATAGCCTTTATAAACTACACCTAGCTACGCCACTGGACACTTTGTTTTTCATCTTAAAATTAACCTTTATAACCTACACCATAGCTACGCCACTGGGCATAGCCTTTATAACTACCTAGCTTGCCACAGGACATGGGAATGATGTGTCTTAATAGGCTTTCTTTTCATCTTTGCCTTTGCGGAACCGTCTCTACTTTTGTTGTTCTATAATGATGCCTTGTCTCAATGTTAGTCATTCTAGATTTGACCTATTGACCGCTAAATAGGTGTCAGTCTTGAGCAGCATCCTCCCAGAGATTTGCGTCGATGTTACATTGTTTTATTCAAAAAGACCCCAAAACCTTGAGAAAGTCTTTGTATCTCCAACATATCGTTTCCTTCTACAATACAATACTGGATTATACCATATATATATATATATTGAAATATATATGTGTTGTATATATATTTCTATTGGCTATATATGTTTGTAGACGAAAGTCGATTTGTCAGTGTGCTAAACATTCCGGACCCAAAACAAACGTGTTTGAGATGACAAAGAAAAGAAGACAGAAATACTGGAATTAGTGGATCGTTAATGAAAGGTATCAATCTGTACTTGTCGTATGAAGTAAGATAGCTTTTTTTCTCCAAACACCTGCTTATTTTTATTTGGGTGATCTTAAATGCAGTGATTTGAATACATTACGTGTCAGTGAGTGTGTGTATGTGTATATGTGTGTGTGTGTGTGTGCAAGAGAGAGAGAGAGAGAGAGAGAGAGAGAGAGAGAGAGAGAGAGAGAGAGAGAGAGAGAGAGAGAGAGAGAGACAGACAGAGACAGACAGACAGAGAGAGAGAGAGAGAGAGAGAGAGAGAGAGAGAGAGAGAGAGAGAGAGAGAGAGAGAGAGAGAGAGAGAGAGAAAGAGAGAGAGAGAGAGAGAGAGAGAGAGAGAGAGAGAGAGAGAGAGAGAGAGAGAGAGAGAGAGAGAGAGAGAGAGAGAGAGAGAGAGAGAGAGAGAGAGAGAGAGAGAACGTGTGATTGTACCTATACAACCATAATTATGTGTGTACAATGTACATATGGTTAATTGGTAACTTACGGCAATGTTGGTTGGAAATATAGGCCCTCCTCTAATTACTGTTGTCATAGTGCAGGGCGTATGTAAGAAAGGGGATGGTAGTAGGGGAGGGGAAGGGAGGGGGGAGAGGGGAATTAGACCTATGCATCACAAGCGAGCTTGTTGTAAGCAGATTATTCGACCTATAAATAGAGTATCGATTATATAACGAAGGCTACTAATAATACGGCTCTAACAACAAACCAGTCACTACAGGCGTAAAGCCAATGTTGCCGAGTTGAGTTGTAGATTTACATGTGTAATACAACCGTGTCCCCTTTTTTCCTCTCGATACCTACAATTAGCGTGGCTAGTTCCATGGGGTTTGTTGTTTTGTTTTGTTTGGGGTTTTTTTTGGCTTTTTGTTTTGTTTTGGGTTGTTGTTGGGGTTTTTTCTTTTTTTTTTGGGGGTTGTTTTGGGGAGAGTGGAAGTGGGAAGGGGGTTTGGATTGTCTTTGGGGTTTTTTTTGTTGGGTTTTTTTTTTGGGGGGGGTTTTGTTGGGGTTTTATCTTTTTTGAAGGGGCATTGTTGTTTGATAGGAGGGATGGTTTATATGGCGTGGTCGCAAGCCTCTGCAGATGATTAGTTTGTTTTTACATCTATATAAGGTAAAAAGCATTCACCTTCATGTTTTGCCCAGCTTGTGGCAATATAAAAATAAGGGGGAAGGGAGGAGGGGGGGGGGGGGGGGGGAGGCGGATAAACATCGCCATCATTTGCTTAGCCACGTTAATCTCATACCTGGTATGCAAAAAGTTATGATTGCTGTCATTATCGTTCAAAGGGTAAGAATTAGACTTAGAAGCTGCGATTCTATTGGTCCATACAGGAACCATGTCGTCTGCTGCTATGATTTAGCAATGAGTATTTAACTTATTGTAGGCTAATAATAGATGCTGCTATCATTTAGCAAATGAGTATAGGCTAATAATAGATGCTGCTATGATTTAGCAATGAGTATAGGCTAATAATAGATGCTGCCATGATTTACAATGAGTATAGGCTAATAGATGCTGCTATGATTTAGCAATGAGTATAGGCTAATAATAGATGCTGCTATGATTTAGCAATGAGTATAGGCTAATAATAGATGCTGCTATCATTTAGCAATGAGTATAGGCTAATAATAGATGCTGCTATCATTTAGCAATGAGTAGGCTAATAATAGCTGCTGCTATCATTTAGCAATGAGTATAGGCTAATAATAGATGCTGCTATGATTTAGCAATGAGTATAGGCTAATAATAGATGCTGCTATCATTTAGCAATGAGTATAGGCTAATAATAGATGCTGCTATCATTTAGCAATGAGTATAGGCTAATAGATGCTGCTATCATTTAGCAATGAGTATAGGCTAATAGATGCTGCTATCATTTAGCAATGAGTATAGGCTAATAGATGCTGCTATGATTTAGCAATGAGGTAGGGCTAATAGATGCTGCTATGATTTAGCAATGAGTATAGCTAATAGATGCTGCTATCATTTAGCAATGAGTATAGGCTAATAATATGCTGCTATGATTTAGCAATGAGTATAGGCTAATAGACGCTGCTATCATTTAGCAATGAGTATAGGCTAATAGATGCTGCTACCATTTAGCAATGAGTATAGGCTAATAGATGCTGCTATCATTTAGCAATGAGTATAGGCTAATAATAGATGCTGCTATCATTTAACAATGGGTATAGGCTAATAATAGATGCTGCTATGATTTAGCAATGAGTATAGGCTAATAGATGCTGCTATGATTTAGCAATGAGTATAGGCTAATAATAGATGCTGCTATGATTTAGCAAATGAGTATAGGCTAATAGATGCCTATGATTTAGCAATGAGTATAGGCTAATAGATGCTGCTATCATTTAGCAATGAGTATAGGCTAATAGATGCTGCTATCATTTAGCAATGAGTATAGTTAATAGATGCTGCTATCATTTAGCAATGAGTATAGGCTAATAATAGATGCTGCTATGATTTAGCAATGAGTATAGGCTAATAGATATCATTTAGCTGCTAATAGATTTAGCAACAATGAGTATAGGCTAATAGATGCTGCTATGATTTAGCAATGAGTATAGGCTAATAGATGCTGCTATCATTTAGCAATGAGTATAGGCTAATAGATGCTGCTATGATTTAGCAATGAGTATAGGCTAATAGATGCTGCTATGATTTAGCAATGAGTATGAGCTAATAGATGCTGCTATGATTTAGCAATGAGTATGAGCTAATAGATGCTGCTATGATTTAGCAATGAGTATAGGCTAATAGATGCTGCTATGGTTAGCAATAAGTATAGAGAAGCTAATAGATGTATAGCATTTAGCAATGAGTATGGGCTAATAGATGCTGCTATGATTTATACAGTATAGCTAATAGATGCTGCTATGATTTAGCAATGAGTATAGGCTAATAGATGCTGCTATGATTTAGCAATGAGTATAGGCTAATAGATGCTGCTATCATTTAGCAATGAGTAGGCTAATAGATGCTGCAAAATATTGTCTTACTTCAATTACGGGAGTGAGAAATTGGGGGGGGCACCACAGCAAAGCAGCAATACAAGAAAAGCACATCAAAACTTTTTTTTTAGTAAAACGCTACAAAAAAAACCCAAAGAGAATAACGAAACAAATAAACAAACTTTTTTTTTATCTGTAATGAAACCAAGTCTCATCCGGGTAATCAAAATGGCTTTGGGCAGGCCACCGTAGATTTTTACAAACTATTTGAACAAAAGAAGCTCTAGAAAATGTTTTTGAAGGTGGACTTGGGCAAAGTCAAAATACGATGACAATTGGCTTTGGTCGACGGTTAGAAGTGACCATGAACATGTCAAGCCAAGGACTTGAGAAAACGCTCCGTCATTTCACTCAACCATGTCGACAATTAGTGTGGCGTCGGTGGCCGAGCGGTTAGGCTGCCGGACTGAATCATGAGGTTCTGAGGTTGAATCCTAGCAAAGCAGGCCCGACGTTGTGTTCTTTGGGAATGACACTTAACACGCATCTTCCCCATTCTACCCAGGTGCAAATGGGTACGAAACACTAGCTTAGGAGTAAATAATACGTCAGACTAGCCGACGGTTGAACAATTTTCTCGAGTTTGTTTCGAGTCGAATTTGTTTGTTTGTTTGTTTGATCTACCCCCCCAGCCCCCTGTGGTCCGGGTAGGTGGATCGATACCTAGTCCCATCGAGATGGACGATAAAGGAGGTCCCTGTGCAAATCACAACACTCTGCGCACGTTAAAGATCCCTTGACTGTTTACAGGGCAGTCCGGGCAAATTTTTAAAAATCCTACCAAAAACCCCGAAATCACCATAGTTGTGGATGTGGGTAAATCAAATCAAATCAAACAAACAAACAAACAAATAGTCGACCAAAGACAACACGAACGAAGACAAATTGACTCAAACTTGTTTGTTCCTAGTTTCTAATTTCCCTCAGTAAGTAAAGTTCCTTCAAGCCCTTAAGGCCTGTAGAGCCGGAGCTTATCCCGGTTTCTATAGCGTGAAGTGTCACATGTGACAATAATCACTCCTGGCCAGGACGCTAGTCTGACGCATATTTTTTACTCCCAAGCTAGTGTTTGCACCCATTTGCACCTGGGTAGAATGGGGAAGATGCGTGTTAAGTGTCTTTCCCAAAGAACACAACGTCGGACCTGGCTTTGCTAGGATTCGAACTCAGAACCTCATGATGCCCAGTCCGGCAGCCTAACCGCTCGGCCACCGACGCCACACTAATTGTCGACATGGTTGAGTGAAATGACGGAGCGTTTTCTCAAGTCCTTGGCTTGACATGTTCATGGTCACTTCTAACCGTCGACTAAAATAATTGTCATCGTATTTTTGACTTTGCCCAAGTCCACCTTCAAAAACATTTTCTAGAGCTTTTGTTCAAATAGTTTGTAAAATCTACGGTGGCCTGGCTCAAAAGCCATTTTGATTACCCGATAGACTTTATTTCCATTACGATAAAAAAAGTTTGTTTATTATTTCGTTATTCTCTTTAGGTTTTTTTTTGTAGCGTTTTACTAAAAAAAAAGTTTTGATGTGCTTTTCTTGTATTGCCGTTTCGCTGTGGTGCCCCCACCCCCTCTCCCCGTAATTGAAGTAAGACAATATTTTAGCAGCATCTATAGCCTATACTCATTGCTAAATGATAGCAGCATCTATTAGCCTATACTCATTGCTAAATCATAGCAGCATCTATTAGCCTATACTCATTGCTAAATCATAGCAGCATCTATTAGCCTATATCTGTTGCTAAATCATAGCAGCATCTATTAGCCTATACTCATTGCTAAATGCTAGCAGCATCTATTAGCCTATACTCATTGCTAAATCATAGCAGCATCTATTAGCCTATACTCATTGCTAAATCATAGCAGCATCTATTAGCCTATACTCATTGCTAAATCATAGCAGCATCTATTAGCCTATTGCTACTCATTGCTAAATGCTAAATAGCAGCATCTATTAGCCTATACTCATTGCTTAAATCATAGCAGCATCTATTAACCTATACTCATTGCTAAATCATAGCAGCATCTATTAGCCTATACTCATTGCTAAATGATAGCAGCATCTATTAGCCTATACTCATTGCTAAATGATAGCAGCATCTATTAGCCTATACTCATTGCTAAATGATAGCAGCATCTATTAGCCTATACTCATTGCTAAATGATAGCAGCATCTATTAGCTCTATTATTAGATAGCAGCATCTATTAGCCTATACATTGCTAAATGATAGCAGCATCTATTAGCCTATACTCATTGCTAAATCATAGCAGCATCTATTATTAGCCTATACTCATTGCTAAATGATAGCAGCATCTATTAGCCTATACTCATTGCTAAATCATAGCAGCATCTATTAGCCT
>JAXRKP010002950.1:0-12500 GCA_037039925.1 Doris montereyensis | reverse complement strand
TATATATATATATATATATATATATATATATATATATATATATATATATATATATGGTATAATCAGTATTGTATTGTAGAAGGAAACGATATGTTGGAGATACAAAGACTTTCTCAAGGTTACTTTGAATAAAACAATGTAACATCGACGCAAATCTCTGGGAGGATGCTGCTCAAGACCGAAGCACTATGGCAGTCAATAGGTCAAATCTAGAATGACTAACATTGAGACAAGGCATCATTATAAACAACAAAAGTAGAACGGTTCCGCAAAGGCAAAGATGAAAAGAAAGCCTATTAAAACATCATTCCCATGTCCTGTGGCGTAGCTAGGTGTAAGTTATAAAGCTATGCCCAGTGGCGTAGCTAGGTGTGGTTATAAAGGCTATGTCCAGTGGCGTAGCTAGGTGTAGTTTATAAAAAGGCTATGTCAGTGGCGTAGCTAGGTGTAGTTTATAAGACTATGTCCAGTGGCGTAGCTAGGTGTAGGTTATAAAGACTATGCCCAGTGGCGTAGCTGGTGTATGGTTATAAAGGCTATGCCCAGTGGCGTGCTTAGGTGTAGGTTATAAAGGCTATGTGCAGTGGCGTAGCTGGGTGCAGGTTATAAAGGCTATGCCCAGTGGCGTAGCTAGGTGTAATAAAGACTATGCCCAGTGGCGTAGCTAGGTGTAGGTTATAAAGACTATGTGCAGTGGCGTAGCTAGGTGTAGGTTATAAAGGCTATGCCCCCCCCCCCCCAATTAGTTACAAGCCATACAAAATAAAATGTATATCTTTCTCTTTTTTTATCAGCTCCCATTCCACCTTTCGGTTTATGGGTTTAGATGCACAGAAATGATCTTTCTCCAGGCTGACATTTCTATTTCCTTCCAAAAAAGTTAAATTTATTTGCGTTAATGCCTATTTTATATCTTCTTCTCACTTTCTCCAAGTCTGCCTTTTGGTCTGTATACTGATTTAGTTATTCTTTTGTTATTCATTCTGTTTACATGCCCCAAACTATCTCAGTTGATTCATTTCGATCTTAGTTTTTATACTATCTGCTTTGGTTTGATCTCTTATTTATCTAGTATTTCTGATTTTCTCTTTTAATTATTAATACTGCTCTTTTTAGATATTTCATTTCCTGCTCTACTGTATTTCCTACTGTCTAAGATCCAGGTTTCACTGCCATATAGGAGGTAGGACAATAAACTGTGTTGTATACTGCCATTTTGGTTTTGTTGACAATTCTTGTTTACCTACAAATGCCTTTCCTAGATGGTTATATATTGCACTTGCCTTTTGGATTATCTAGTTGATTTCTTCTCTTAGTTTCCCTTTGAGTTAATCATTATCTAGGTAATTGTGAACTTTGAACTTGTTTCTTAATTCTCCCCTGCCAATTTAAGATTTTGTGTTACTAGCATTGTTTTGGTTTTCTTTGCATTTACTCTCATTCCTCTTTTACTTAGTTCATTATTCATTATGTTGATATTCGACTGGAGGTCCCTTTCTGATTTTCCAAACAGAACTACATTCTCAGAAATGAAAGTATTGATATATTTACTGGTTTGAGCTTCCTTACCTACATTCATTTTTTCATTTTTTAAAGGAAGTTTTTGCGACTGAATCTATAAACGTGATAAACAAAAGAGACTTAGATACAATGTATATATATATATATATATATATATATATATATATATATATATATTATATATATATATATATATATATATATATATATATATATATATATATATATATATATATATATATATATTAGTCATTAATGTAATTTTCAACTTCCATTCTGAAAACATTGCGCTAGACTTAGATCTCCCAGAATGGGGCTGCAGAGAGAAACTCAGCCCTTAGAAAATGCTCTAGGTGGCATGTGAGGTGGCTAACAGGCGAACCAAGGCGCCTTTATAACCTCTCCCCGGGTGAACAGAGCTCGTTAACCTGAAAAGGCAGTTTCTCTAGGGAAGGAAAACTCCGATTTCAAACCATGGGCAGACAAGGCTCATGACCTTGGGAAAACTACCTGTCTAGGAGTGAATCTCAAAATAAATCCTGGTCCTCCAGCATGAGGTTAAGGCATGTTACGAAACCACAATGGATCAAAATATAAGGATACAGGTGAAGGAAAGGCTGATATACAGAGTTCTAGATCCACCAGCTCAACAAAACCAGACTGGTCTGGCGATCAGGAACACTGTACCAATGATGGGTGAGGGTCAAAGCCGTAAAGAAGCCAGCAACCAAACTATGTCAAGTCTTCTGAATCCAAAACAATCAATTTTGGCGGGCGCATGGAATGTACGCACACTTTATCAGACAGGAAAACTTGCGCAAACAATAAATGAAATGGACAAATATAAAATAGATATCCTGTCCCAGATGCGAATCACGATGGGTTGACAATGGCAAAAGAGATCTCGTTACTGGTCATGATCCTCTGCTCAGAAAAGAAGAAGACGATCAAAATATGAGATGGGTTGCTCTGATACTATCAAAAACTAAAAAATAGACTTTGTTGGAATGGGAACCCATGGGTGAAAGATTACTGAGTGAAAGCTATGTTTAATTCTAAATACGCAAAGATGACCATCATCGTGTGTTACGCCCGACAAGAAGACAAAAGTGAGGAGGAGAAAGAACAGTTTTATGAAAGACTTAACAGCACAATACAAACGATCCCAAGACATGATCTACTTATTGTTCTTGGTGATTTAAACGCCAAAGTTGGAAAAGTTAATAGTCAAAAAGACACATAATGGGATGTGAAGGACTAGCTGCAGACATGCATGACAAAAGGGAGAACAATTTAATCATTGGAGGAACCATCTTTAAGCATAAAAACATTCCCATGGACCTCTCCAGACGGAAAAACCAAAAACCAAATTGACCACTTCACTATCAATAAGAAATGGAAGCTATCACTGTTAGATGTGAAGAGAAGGGGAGCCGATGTTGCAAGTGACCACAAATCTGACTGCAAAACTCCGTATAGCATTAAGGAATACAAAGAAAAGGCACATCAGGAAAGGAGAATTTGACGTTTGGAAAGCTGAAAAACGAAGAAATTGTTAAAAAATTAAAAAAGTTGTCAAATCGATACCATGCCCTGCTAGATGAGCAAGAACAATACTGTCCCGGCAAAATTCAACCAGGAACCGTTAGACCTGAGCCAGGAATTACTTGGACCTAGCAGAAGAAAGAAAGAAAGATGAATATCAGATCAATCGTGGAAAGTGATCGAAGGAAGAAAAAAGACAAAGGGCCGACGACCACCAGATCAGAAAGAAATAAAGACTTTCAAATCGATAATGAATATACGATGCTAGACAAAAGAAAGTAAAATATTCAAAAGCAATAGACAAGAAAGCTTGCTATGACATATTAACGAAAAGATGAAAAGCAAGCCAAAGACAAAATATGAAGACTTAAACAGCTAAAGAACTTTCCAAAAATTATAAGACAATATTGATACACCGATCAAGGACACACAAGAAATTTACTCTCAGGCGAAGCAGACAAATAAACAGATGGAAAGCGCACTTCGGGTGTCTTAAACAGAGAACCGCCAAGGCTCCGCACAGTCATTAAACCTGCAGAAAATGACTTGGACATCAACACGCCACCCCCAACTTCCACTTTAGATGAAATGAAAAAGGCAATAGAGAGTCTCAAATCTGGGAAAGCAGCAGGTGAAGATCAGGTGACGAAATGATTAAAATAGAAAAAGAAATGACCCCTAAAATATTACAAAGCATGTTTTTTTTTTTTTGGGGGGGGGGAAGAGGAGTTACCAAATGAGTGGAGTGTTTGAATCATCATCAAACTACCCAAAAAGGGAAATCTTTCTACGTGTGATAATTGGAGGGGAACCATGCTACTCTCTATCACCAGCACAATATTACTAAACCATATAAACCCTACTTGACTTATACCCTTGTATCCCGGGTGGGGCATAGGTCGCCAATGAGGTCTCTCCATTTCACTCTGTCCTGCGTCACCATCTCTGTATCGTTCCAGGAAAGGCCCAGCTGCCAAGTTTCCTGCAGGGTTGACCTCCTCCATGTTGTCTTTGGTCTCGCTCGATCTCTTTCCCTTGTGGATTCCATTCAAGGCCTGCCACGTTATGTTCTCTGATGATTTTCTTAAGGTGTGTCCAAAGCCATCCCCATTTCCTTATCTTAATCTGTACTTCATCGGTTCTTGTTGTGTCTTTTCCCAAAGTTTTTCGTTTGTAGTTTATCAAACCATTTGATGTGTAGGATTTGTCTCAGGCATCTGTTAATAAATGTTTGGAGTTTTTTTGTGTATGTTTCAGTTGCGCGCCATGTTTCACAGGCATACAGACGGACTGGTTTTATGTTTGTTTGAAAAATACGGATTTTTGTTTTTAAGGATGCGGTCTATCAATTCCAAAATGGTCTTGGGGTCGTAAATGCTGCTGTCACCTTCTCAATTCTGGCACTGATATCCTGGTCTGTCCGTCCTGTTTGCTTGACACTGCCCAAATATGTGAACTGGCCGACATCTTCTAATTATAATTCTGAGAACTTAAGTTTTGCTTTTGTTTATATTCATTCCCAGTTTCGCTGTTTTCTTGGCCATTCTGATTGTTTTTTCCTCGATATCATTATGTCGATGAGAGAGAAATGCTACATCATCGGCAAAATCAATATCTTCCAGTTGATGAGTCAGAGACCATTGAATTCCTGTTCTGTGTCCTGTGGTTGTTTTTGACATGATCCAATCCGTACTTGGATCACTTTCTTAGTCTGTGGGTTCTGTAATAGATTAGTGTTGTATTTAAAGCCAGTCTCATCAAATTTCATTTTGTAGTTCTTTAACTTCAATCGAAAGGTTCCTACTAGTAAATGATGGTCAGAGCCAACGTCTGCACCTCTCTTGTTTCGAATATCTAGCATGGATTTTCTAAAGCTACTGCCAATGCAGATGTTATCAATTTGATTCTCGGTCTGATGATCTGGAGACACCCAGGTAACCTTGTGTATCCTTTTATGCAAGAATATGCTTCCCCCAACCACAAGTCCATTGAACATGCAAAAGTCACTAAATAATTCTCCATTTTCATTTCTTACTCCCAGACCTTCTTTGCCTAAACAATGCTCTCTACCAGTGTTGTCGCTTCCGATTTTATCATTTAGGTCGCCTATCTTTCTTTGCTTTTTGATTTATCACATCTTGCAACTGTTTATAAAATTCTTCTTTCTGTTCGTCCTCTGCTTCATTCATTGGTGCATAACATTGGATCATCAAAATTTTGCGGGATTTTGTGAAGAATTTGGCAGTGATTATTCTGGAGGATATGACATTCCATGCTAACATCGATTTAGCTGCTGCTGGCGAAATCATTATATCTACTCCCTCAGTGTGGGTGGGAGACATCTCCCTGTTGGTGTCCGGAGTAGATGAGAAGTTCTCCTGTGGTGAGGCCCAAGTTGCCCTGCCTCAGTCCATCTTGTTTCACAAAGATCCAAAACTGCTAGGTTGTATGATCGTATTTCTGTGGCTATCTCACTCAGTATCTGAGCCGTCTTCCCCGCTTCGAACATCGTACGCACGTTCCACGTGCCAGCTGTGTTTGTCTGGGTGAGAGTAGAGCCATCGCCACGTCAGCTTCCTTTCAGCTCACTGAAACAACTTCATACTTAGTCCTAGTGTGCTGCCTACCTTTCTGACTTGGCGTTGTGTTTTTCCTCTTGGCGTTTCTGTAACGTACTTGTTTTATGGGAGGGGTTGTTGGCCCTTCGCCAACCCCCACTCTGGAGGACCGGGATTGAATTTGGAGATTCACTCCCAGACAGGTTGCTGTCCTGAGGTTACCAGATTCTGTCTACCCAATGTGTCCATATTGTCTGACCTCTACCCTTCGACCTGTCAGTTTGGGTGACCATACCAGGAGCTTAAACTCCAGCTGGCACAGCTCTCCGGGTTGCTGAGGCACACAAGCCACTACACCCCGACAAGGAATGGACGTTGCGGACTGGTCACAAATCATCCTTAGGATGAATGCTGATACCATCCCCTAAAATAGCCCTCAGATGGACCCACGAGAACAAGGAGAAGAGGTCGCCAGCTAAGAATTAGAAACCTGGAGGAGAAGCATCGAAAGAGATGAAATCCAGGGATGGACGTGGAGGGCAGATGGCAAAATTGACATCTGATCGTGTTCAATGGCGATCCACTGTGTCGGCCTGGTGTGCTGCCCAAGCACCACGAGGATAAGTCAGTAAGTCATAATCATTCTAATACTGTAAATAAAAATGCCAACATTTGTGGTGATGATTATGATAATAAAAGAAAGAAGGAGAAGGAACGGGATGACTACCAAGTAATGATAATAACAATAACTAGAAATAATAGACTAGTAGTACATAGCATTCTGCATGTTCCTATTTTTATGACTTATTGACTGACGCCTTCATAAGATCAATATATTATCTAGTTTTTTTGTTTGAACTGAGTTACATTGACGTACCCAGTCTCACATTATACGAATGTATGATATGACTTTGAATCGAGGAAATGCATCGACGCGAAAGTGTTACCACAGCCAATCTCGGGTATACCATACATGAAACGAGCTAAACACCCCTGCAGTTTTACATTTTGATTCATAGTCATAAAACGTAATTTCGTATTTTGTGAAGTCTGTTTTCAATTCTCAAATTCTCTAACAAATTATCAAATGTCTCAACCTTACTACAAGTTTTAATTTATTCTTCTTTTTTCGTTTCCTATTTCTTTCAACTCGTTCGTTGGACAGGATAACATCTTCATCCAGAACTAGAACCTAATTTAAATAGATTTAGACACAGGGAGATACAACATATTTTTTTTTACAAGAGTGATATAAAACCCTCAATTATTAATTTTTAGATTCTCTGGTAACACAATATAATCGGACTTGAGCAATCTAGATTTCTAAACTTCGAAAGGGTGAAAATGCAAGCACTTAAGAATAAGTAGATCTAGCGCTCTGCTCTCCCGGCTGGCAGTGGCAAGAATAAGTTGTGAAATGACACGCATAGGATATCGAAAATGCCATAGCAACTAGTTTCCCGCAATATTATGATGCATATCTATATAAATCTAGTCAGATACGTTCATTCACATGTTTAGATAGATGACATTTAAGTGTTTACGTCAGCGCTTACATCTTCTGCTGTCACTATACAATGAATAACACTAGTAAAAAAAAACCCAGCCACGCAAAAGAGCTACCATCGATCTGGGAAAGCGCGCAATGCATCATGGGACAGATTGGCAGGAGCTTAACGCCTCATATTCATATGGCTGTAATTTAAAAAGCCACATCATCGGCTGCCAAGGGGTCCCTGGGGAACTCGCAGCTTTCACACGCTTTCGATGATGTGATAAGCCACATCTGCACTCATCCGATGACGACAACGTGAAGTCATGGTCCTCTTCGACTACGAAGGACGGACACCAACAACCAACAATGATACAACGAATAACAAACGACTAAAGAACAGACACCTAATACTAAGACTAAGAAGGGGAAAGTGTGATTTACCTAATTACCCCCTCGCCCTCCGAAGAAAACAACCCGAAAAACAAAACAAACTTGAACAGAAAAACATTTTGAAATAAGAAATCCGTTATCGCCCATCAACTAAAAAATATTATATTAAGACAAATCATCTGAACATAATACGATTAGTCAGAGTAGGAGTAAGAGTAGGAGTAAGAGTAGGAGTAGAAGTAAGAGTAGAAGTAAGAGGAGTAAGAGTAGGAGTAAGAGTGAGAGTAGGAGTAAGAGTAAGAGTAGGAGTAAGAGTAAGAGTAGGAGTAAGAGTAAGAGTAAGAGTAAGAGTAGGAGTAAGAGTAAGAGTAGGAGTAGAAGTAAGAGTAGAAGTAAGAGTAGGAGTAAGAGTAGGAGTAAGAGTAAGAGTAAGAGTAAGAGTAAGAGTAGGAGTAAGAGTAGGAGTAGAAGTAAGAGTAGAAGTAAGAGTAGGAGTAAGAGTAAGAGTAAGAGTAAGAGTAGGAGTAAGAGTAAGAGTAGGAGTAAGAGTAAGAGTAGGAGTAAGAGTAAGAGTAAGAGTAAGAATAAGAGTAGGAGTAAGAGTAAGAGTAAGAGTAAGAGTAAGAGTAGGAGTAAGAGTAAGAGTATGAGTAAGAGTAAGAGTAAGAGTAAGAGTAAGAGTAGGAGTAAGAGTAAGAGTAAGAGTAAGAGTAGGAGTGAGAGTAAGAGTAAGAGTAAGAGTAGGAGTAAGAGTAGGAGTAAGAGTAGGAGTAAGAGTAAGAGTAGGAATAAGAGTAAGAGTAGGAGTAAGAGTAAGAGTAGGAGTAAGAGTAGGAGTAAGAGTAAGAGTAAGAGTAGGAGTAAGAGTAGGAGTAAGAGTAAGAGTAAGAGTAGGAGTAAGAGTAGGAGTAAGAGTAGGAGTAAGAGTAGGAGTAAGAGTAGGAGTAAGAGTAGGAGTAAGAGTAGGAGTAGGAGTAAGAGTAGGAGTAAGAGTAGGAGTAAGAGTAAGAGTAGGAGTAAGAGTAAGAGTAGGAGTAAGAGTAGGAGTAAGAGTAAGAGTAGGAGTAAGAGTAAGAGTAGGAGTAAGAGTAGGAGTAAGAGTAGGAGTAAGAGTAGGAGTAAGAGTAGGAGTAAGAGTAAGAGTAAGAGTAGGAGTAACAGTAAGAGTAAGAGTAGGTTATGATTTTTCGACTCTGTTGGACACACTCGTATTTAACATGACAATGATTGGAATATAAAATATAGTACAGTAGTGACCGCCTAAATGCCCGCCGCCTTAATGCTCGTTTCGCATAAATGCCTGCAATCTCAGTGAAACCGAATTTCCCCCCCATAAAAATTGCCCCTCTAAATGCCCCGTTTCAAAACCAAGATTTTCGCCTAAATGCCCACTCTCAACGGCAACTGCAGGTATCATTTTCTCCAAAATATCATAAAAAACATCTCTATTTGATTAAACATTTTTTTTATCATACATAATAATATAATCCCATCGTTAATTAAATATGGCTTATGCCTGTCAACAATGTGTCATGCATTGTATTTTGTACCCACCCTTCATTACCTATCCATTATAGTGTATTAAAAGATGACCAGTCTTCTCTTCATAACTCCACCCACTGTACCGCACAGCCTTTGTTCCATTGGATCACTGGTTTGTCATTGGGAAATTAGAATTGGAGTCTTTTGTACTCCGCCCACGGCTCTTTCTTGATGTCGTAAGTTGCATGCAATGCAAGCAATCACCTGGCGTTTTTAATAGACCCGGCACCGAGGCGTGCTTACTATAGGCCAGTCACCCGAAATTAGGTCAACGAATGTTTTGGTGCTATGGTCTCGTCTGGATTTACACGTGGCTGACAAGACGTGAAGCGACAGACTGTGCATGGGAGTGATGTCGGTAAGACGATACATCAAAAAAATATTCGATACCTTCTGCCTCTCTCGGTTGCTATAGTGGTTTTTACGTGCAGGCGATGAATATCAATACTGCTTTCCGAGTATCGTTCTAGTAGTTAAATACTACTTCCGGACACCCAATTCGAAGTCGAAAGTGATGAAGAAGATACTAGAGTTGGATATTTCTAATTTTCTTGTTTTCTCTGCGTATTTTCACGACGGATTTTCTATTTGCTTCAGTCATGTGCTGTGCTGTGATTTGAAGTTTGTTGTGTTATTTTTCTGGATTAGATCAAGATCTAGATCCACATTCTGCTAATTCAAAGCTTTAGCTCTTATAGAATTCTAGGGCTTATCTAGAATCTAGACTTTGACAGTGAACAGTGTATTTTGCGAAATTTTGAGAACCTTATCTGGATCTATATCTAATCTAGATCTCTGAATCTTAGATCTAGAATCTAGATTAGATCGATACAGTATGTAGGCCTAGTATTTAGTTTTTTTATGTGATTCACAAAATCAAATTAATTAAAAAGTATCAGATTTAGAGTGAAGTAGATCTAGACTATAGCTGCAAGCATCATTTAATTTCAAGTCAAATCGGCAAATCGCTCTTTTCTTTATTCCCAAAGTTATCTAGAGTTAATCCAGATTAGACTTTAATGAGCTGTTGCTCTATTAAAATAGGTAGGAAGTAAGTGTAGTAGGTTGCACTACCGGTTACAGAACTAACCAATCCAAAGAGAAATTTGCCATTTACGGTTTTCCAAATGACAATGAAAATGCTGTGAATGGTTAGCTTGCCTTCCCAATAAACTTGCCATTGAAAAATATCACTGGTAACATGGGAGTATGTACAATTCACTGGCCAGTTGATGTCCCCATACTTCGGCCTCCTGGAAGTCGGTTTGAAGTACCTGCAATTCCACCAACAGTTTTTCTCAACATTCCGCCCTCGTGCACGCCCACTCCAGTGAGCAGCACGACTCCACGGGGTACAAAGAAATCAACTGTGGAATCCAGAAATGTTGACATTGATGAAATAATTGAATTTCCTGAGACGTGATTCATTGTGCAGACAATTTTGACAAATTGTTTCAAGAGCAGCTTGCAAAAAAGGCTTTGTTACTTCTTATACTAACACTTATGTGTTTTTCAGTGAAGGATGGACTGGGCCAGTGCCTAACTTCTGTGTTTATTTTTCCATTGATGAGGATTGTGAACATTTTTACTTTTTTGCTGATACGAAGCCTATAAAAATGTTCTTCGTGTTTACCATAATTTCCTCAAACAGTGCAGACGTGGAGTCAATTTGATGAAATTGTTAGGCTGGTTTCAACTGCTCATGATTGTGAAAACGACAAAGTTAACTTCATCAACCGCAACATTTCATTATTAAATGCCCCCAAAAACAATCATGTTTACACTCACAGCTAAATCTTCTTCTTGCCTTTACGTGGTTGAACCAATCAAAAGTTTGTATCTTCAACTGAGGAATCATTACAGCTTCCATCAATAAGTACCTTTAAGAAGATTACCTCCAATGCCAAGAACACTAGTGATGACAACATGTTTTATCAGTTTTTTCCAGTATGGATGAAAGAAATAGAACTATTTTAATCATTGATGAAATTTATGTAAGCTTCAGTGCCATATAGAGGTGGTTCTGTTTTGGTTACGCGTTGATAATCCTAATAAAATTGCAACAACATTACTTTGTGTGATGGTAAAGTGCTTTTTAGGTGGTCAAACGTTTCGCGCAAAAATTTTGCCATGTCACACTCTTACTTCTTTGTTTCAATTCAATCAAGTTTGTGATGTTATTTTTTGTGAGAAATGTGGCGCTACAGTTATTGGCATTGTAAATGATAATAACCGCGTAAATCAATCCTTTTTAAAAATGTTCAAATCTCATCCTTCTCCTTGGAGAGCAGTATCACCAACTGACTCCACGCGGCCTTTATTTCTCTTGTATGACACAGTTCATTTAGTTAAAAACATACGCATCAATTGGCATTCTGAAAAATTACAGCAGCTGGAGTTTTTTTCTTCTGGAGATCCGCAACCACGAGTCGCCCTGGTGAGTACCGTTACAAAAAACAACACCAAAACATTCTCATCACAACCACCAACAGTAACAAAAGCAGCAACAAAAACACCACCACCAACAACAACATTATAATTTTATGTACTACACCTACTACTACATTGCTCCTCCTCCTCCTCCTACTACTACCACTTAACTGCTGCTGCTGCTACAACTACTACTACGGTACTACAACTACTACTACTACTACATGTAAGTGATAAAGAGTCAAGTCACTGTTGGGTATGAGAGTGAGACAAATAAAGGGACACAAAATAAGAAAATACCCAACGATTTATTGACATTATAATGATTATAACAAAACCCGAAACTGCCACTGTCTGTTTTGTACATGCCAATAAATCGTTTGGTATTTTCTTATTTTTATGTCCCTTTATTTGTTTTACTACTACATGTACTACTTTATTACTAGTATTTGTAGTATCGCAACATACTACACGTCTGTTAAAATGTTTTTGTTTTTGAAGCTTTGTAATGAACACTCCAATCCTTGATAAGCACTGTTTCTAACTCTAGGCCTATACTTCTCATGTCAACTCATCTCTGTAACTGTCTAGTTGTTACTGTTGTTGCAGGAAGGTTTATTCTCGTATAGATCTAGATCTAGAACTTTAGAACCTAGATCTAGATCTAAATCTATGTTCATCAATTCTAGTTTCTTTTTCCTATTTTACGTGCATGAGTTTTCTAATTTGTTTCATGAAACGTCGATGTGTGGTAGATCTTATATATTCTAGATAGTAATAATATAATAATAGACCTACGATTAGGAAATCTAAATTTTCTAAATCTAAATACATAATCTAGATCTAGATCTATACAGTATGTAATATTAATTTAGTTTTTAATCGCTCGCAACACAGTTATTAGGTCCTAGTTTGAGCCTGCAGCTCACTCGCCAACCACGCCATGCGGCTTCGCGATGGGACCAAAAACATTGTTGACCTAATTTCGGGTGACTGGCCTGTTAGTAAGCACGCCTCGC
>JAXRKP010000295.1:365154-370931 GCA_037039925.1 Doris montereyensis | reverse complement strand
CACATGTGTGTATTATCTGTGCATATAAAGTTGTTTTTGTTTTTTTAAAGCGCCAAACTTTTAAGGTCTATATTATCACAAAAACTACTGAATATATATATCAATGAAAAGGCACGTGCATAAAGCAACACTATGTTCACGTCATGTCTTATAAAATCATGAAAATCAATCACCAATTAATGTTAACATTAGGTTGTTTTGCAATCACCATAAATGGAGGTCCTCGGTTCACGCTCCTTCTTGCTGACTTCGGATTGCCTGCGCTTTTTTTCCCATGCAGAGATTGATATATATTGTCATCAAGTGATATTTCTGCATGTAGTTCAAGTTTAATGAAAGGCGCCAGCTTATTGCAGTACACTTTCTTGGCTAATGAATTCCGTATCGCATAACCCATTGGGTTGAGATCATGCGATTGCGGTGGCCATCCATCCTTGTTGAAGTGTATGTGACGCTGTATGTATGTAATATATATATATATATATATATGTGTGTGTGTGTATATATATATATATATATATATATATATATATATATATATATATATATATATATATATATATATATATATATATATATATATGTATAAGTATGTCGTGTGTGTGTATATTATATTCTTTAATGGCATAATGCTAAGGGACGTGCGAATTAACTGTGTATATATTTATAGCTGATAAAGGTATCTCGACGAGGTTAGAAAACTGTATAGGCTACTGGTAAAAGTTTGGTGTTTGTCGCCGATAATTATAGCCACACAAGAACGAATGTTAATGCACTGTGATTGTTTAGGTGAGAGGGGCTTGTTGTCTTCTGTTGTCTTCGTCTGGGTCAGTAAAGGTCACCTCTGGAATCCACCACCCCACCTAAATCGCACTCTTCTGCTATCAGACTTATTCAGCCGTTCTTTCACAACGAGAGAAAACAAACCAATGCCATTGCCCAAATTCAATAGGTTTTGCCACCGAAATGAAGAAACAAAAATTAAACGATTTTTTAAAATGGCATTGACTCTCTCTCTGCGTGGCCGCCGGGTGCGTGTGATGACATCAAGATGTTGTAAGAGCTCTTATTTGATCAAAAGTTATAGATTTAATATATTTCGTTGGTAGGGTAGTGGTGTTGTCAGTTTTAAATAATTGTTCTTATTTTTTTTTATTGTCGGTGTTATTTTATTGTTTTTGTTGCTATTGTTGTTATAATTGTTGCACTTAAAAGAGAGAATAAATGTACGTATATGTATGCCACGCAAGAGAATATACTTATTATGTTTGTGAGAAGAGGATAAGATTTTAATGATGTATGAGTCATATCGTTGTTAGTAGTTTCTATAATTTGAAAAACCAAAAATCACTTTTCAAACATACAATATATATATTTATATATATATATATATATATATATATATATATATATATATATATATATATATATATATATATATATATATATATATATATATATATATATATATATATATATATATATATATATATATATATATATATATATATATATATATATATATATATATATATATATATGAATATGAAAGATTTAATATGATCACACCCCAAGACGAAGTGTTTGTTTGATAGTCACCTTTGCAAAACCATTTATTATTTAATGAAATGAATACATGAAATTTGGTTAGACGAAGAGATGAAACTCCATCGGGGTAACAATCACTCCCCTAACTCCCTAAGTGAAGAGTTCAGTGGATCGTCACACGTATAGTACGTGTCGATACCATGGTTAGTGTGGGCACTTTTTCGAGGCAGGAGTACGTGGACCTATCAATCCATCCGAGTACCGGAAGTTCTGTTGCAACAAGGTCACTCGATTGAGACTCGTTCAAGTGAGAGTGTCCTCAACTTGATCTTGACTGGACCCAAACATAGATGGTATCAAGGGAATCGTAGCAATGATATCCATTTAAACTGCATTGCCCTATTTAACTGTTCTTACAATTTAGATAGGAATGGGTAGGTAGATAGAAAGATAGATAGATAGACATACATTACATGACATACATACATACATACATACATACATACATACATACATACATACATACATACATACATACATATATACATACATGTAGATAATTTGAATGATTGATTGATAGGAAGATAGAGGATGGATTGGTTGACAGATAAGTAAATAGATAGAGAGAGATTTATAAGATATATAGATAGATAGATAGATAGATAGATAGATAGATAGATAGATAGATAGATAGATAGATAGATAGATAGATAGATAGATAGATAAATAGATAGATAGATAGATAGATAGATAGATAGATAGATAGATATATAGATAGATAGATAGATAGATAGATAGATAGATAGATAGATAGATAGATAGATAGATAGATATATGGTTAGATAAATAGGATATATAGATAGATAGATGATAGATATATAGATAGATAGATAGATAGATAGATAGATAGATAGATAGATAGATAGATAGATAGATAGATATAGAGGCACATAGGTAGATATATAGATTATTAGATATTTACATAGATATATAGATAGACAGAAAGATACAGACATATAGATAGACAGACAGATGGAGACAAACAGAGAAATTCTTACAGAGAAGCCAAATACAGTGCAGTGTATTATAAATTATGGTTGTTGAATATGCGCAACGTTTGATGAAAATGATATCGTGCCTTCTGTTTGTTTTCGAGCTACAATATAAAGAAGTCGACATACGGAATATGATACTTAAATGGATCCATTCAATATTTTCTATTTCATCTGGTTTCGATTGCATACTTTTTAAGCTCATTTATTGAGATGTCGATGCCAAACATTTCATAATAACCTTAATGAGTACTCCAGAACAGATACGCAACTTTAAACAATAGAGAAAGCTGGAGAAATGTGACCGCTGATGTCTGTTTTCCCAATCTGACATATAATGGTGATGATGATGATAATGAGAAAACGGTATGGCTTTTTCCCATGTCAATTTGTTATCCTTTGTGTTTTTCACACCAAAACAAAGTGTCAAATCTCCAAACTAGTGCACTCGGCAGGAGAAAAGGGAAATCCATTTCCAACGTGATCCTTTAGAGGCTTTAAATATTTTGCGTCACATTTGTTTTAGGAAACACGGTTTGCCTTGAAGCCAAGAACAGTCGCTAAAGGTCAGTAGGGGACTTGAAATTAGTTTTATCTCAGCCTCGTAAACCAAAGTTTTCTGTTTTAATACCCTCTTGTTTCTCGCTTCGTTTTTCTCCTCTTTTTCTCCTCATTGTTATTAATATTGCTGCAGCGTTCTTCTTCTTCTTCTTCTTCTTCTCTTCTTGTTCTTCTTGTTCTTCTTGTTCTTCTTGTTCTTCTTGTTCTTCTTCTTCTTGTTGTTGTTGTTGTTGTTGTTGTTGTTGTTCTTGTTGTTGTTGGTTCTCTCTTCTTCTTCTTCTTCTTCTTCTTCTTCTTCTTCTTCTTCTTCTTCTTCTTCTTCTTCTTCTTCTTCTTCTTCTTCTTCTTCTTCTTCTTCTTCTTCTTCTTCTTCTTCTTCTTCTTCTTCTTCTTCTTCTTCTTCTTCTTCTTCTTCTTCTTCTTCTTCTTCTTCTTTTCTCCTTCTTCTTCTTTCTTCCTTTTCTTCTTCTTCTTCTTCTTCTTCTTCTCCTCCTCCTCCTCCTCCTCCTCCTCCTCCTCCTCCTTCTTCTTCTTCTTCTTCTTCTTCTCCTCCTCCTCCTCCTCCTCCTCCTCCTCCTCCTTCTTCTTCTTCTTCTTCCTTCTTCTTCTTCTTCTTCCTTCTTCTTCTTCTTCTTCTTCTTCTTCTTCTTCTTCTTCTTCTTCTTCTTCTTCTTCTTCTTCTTCTTCTTCTTCTTCTTCTTCTTCTTCTTCTTTTTGCCTCCTCCTCCTCATCATCCTCTTGTTCTTCTTCTTATAATTATTTGTGTTCTGATTGTTTATATTCTTCTTGGTGTCAAACATGTCCTATCAAATCTTTCAAAGAACAGAATGTCCTAATAACGGGACTAAAGATAATTCACTTTCTTCTTTTCAATGTTTGCAATCAGTCACAATTTCTAAATCCGCAATTCTACATGTCATCATCGTCATCTAAATCATCAATCATTACCATTTACATCACATTCGTATCCTCATTTTGTAGACGTGAAGCTGCCGTCATTTCCTATGACAAGGAGGCTGGAGTCTTCTCATAATGGCCTCACTTAAGTCTAATCGTCTGCTTTGAAAAGCGTGCCTACTGACTATTCCTGGGTCACATTTTCTGGTGTTGGTGACGGCTTGTATTCATTAGTTTGGGTTGTTTTGTTTTGTTTTTAATTACTATTTAAGGTTGCGGGCGGGGGAGGGGAGGCGGCGTAAGATATTTGTCTCTGGGGACATTATTTTGTCATTCGACTGTTTCTTCTATTTTTGTTTTGGTTAATTCCGGGGGGCGGGGTGTTCTTTTTGTTATTCTGTTCCTTCTATTCTTAGGTGTATGGCTGGTTTGAGGAGAAAGAGCAATTTCCAGATTTGTCGTTACATGGCTGAACCCTTCAGGAGAAGGATCTTTAAAGAATTTTTCAAACGACAGTTTTCTATTCTAGACATGAGAAATGTAAGAAATTCAACTTTTTGTTTTTATTTTTTTCTGCAAACGATAGAGCTAGGAGGGAAAACACGGGCGGGGGTGGGGGTGGAGGCAGGATTAAAAAGGGAAAAAGTAAAAGGATTGAAGGAAGAAATGAAGATGAGGAAGATAAAAAAAAGAAATTTAAAAAAAGAAAGAAGACTGGCAGGAAGATAGCTGAGACGAAGATAGTTTGTGAAGAGAAAATAAACAAGCGTCCATCCGGTACCGAAGGGGAGGCAAGAAGGGCAGACAAAGCGAAAGACTTCATCCAGTAATTGGGAATGGGTCGTAGTTGAAGGAGACGAGGAGGGCGACGGGAGGGTTTCGGGAAGAGTGCTGAATGATGAGGACAAGGAGAGGGGGTGAGTGGATAGGACGGGGAGGGAGGGGGTAGGGAGAGGGAGGAGGACGAGGAGGTGGGGGGGGGGATGGGGCTGAGAAGCGTTGGAAAGTCCATGATCGATATTGGCAAATGTCGATGAAAGAAGGGTGAATTCCTAGTGATATTTCGGGCTGCCTAAAGACGAGCTCAAAGTCGGCTAACCTTTTACCGAGATGTCTCACTGTGACAGGCAATGGCTGTTTATAGGGTGTCACGTCGACGCCAACACTCATCTTTAAGCTGTCGTCAAAATTTGAGAAAATGGATATTTTCTGTGCCCCTTCGTCGTAGTCTTTTTTACTGTTAAGGTCGTAATTAATGTTTACACATTACAGCCCACGTTGTACCAGTATTTGTTTTTCTTTCTTCTCATTCCTACATACGTTTTTTTTTTTCTTTCTTCATATTTCCCTTCTGTTCTTCTCTCTTTTGTATTCAATCAGGCCTTTGTATTTTATTTTCTCTGTCTCTGTCTCTGTCTGTCTGTCTGTATGTCTGTCTGTCTGTATCTCTCTCTGTCTCTCTGTCTCTCTCTGTGTCTCTGTCTGTCTGTCTGTCTCTCTCTCTCTCTGTCTCTCTGTCTCTCTCTCTGTCTGCCTCTGCTGTCTGTCTGTCTGCCTGTCTGCCTGTCTGTCTGTCTCTCTCTCTCTCTCTCTCTCTCTCTCTCTCTCTCTCTCTCTCTCTCTCTCTCTCTCTCTCTCTCTCTCTCTCTCTCTCTCTCTCTCTCTCTCTCTCTCTCTCTCTCTCTCTCTCTCTGTCTCTGTCTCTGTCTCGTCTGTCT
>JAXRKP010000295.1:340154-352654 GCA_037039925.1 Doris montereyensis | reverse complement strand
TCACAGGATGTTTTCACCTGAAAAAATACATATTGTTCCTAGAAGGTTAAAAAAAACGCACAAAAGCCAGGTTTTACGTTTTGTGCTGTTAAGACATTAAGGAAGATTTTTTTGCTCGCTCTTGATTCACTTCAAAGCAAAATATAAAGCCAGTGAATCAGAGAAAATAGAACGATGTCAGTGCCGTCAAGTTGAAAAGCATCGCTCTGCGTGTTTCAGACAACAGCGGTCCCACGGGCACAAACTCAGACAGCATAGGTGATGGGGAAAACCAGCTTTGAGTTTACGTCTTGACGCCAAGTGAACTCTTTTAACGTCCCATTGACCGCCAGTAGTTGACGTCATGAATTAACTCAGGTTCTATTGTGCTAAGTGTCCACTGCGTCACTTCCGTTTGGTCTCTTGTGTCAACTCATGTTGGCTTTGATTGGATGAGATACCATGGATTAGGCACACAAAGCAACAAACAAAGAAATAGATGGAGGGATGTTTGGAGTTGGAGATGGCTGTGGTCTAGTGATTAGGCGTCAACCTCAGGGTTAGAACAATAGGTTCGATCTTGGTATAGTGATGTGAAATATCTGCCAATATTTTGTTGTTGGGTTTGGTGTGGGGTTTTTTTTCAGATAAACCATCATTTTTCCGAGGTATGTTAGATCTAAAGACTTTGTAATTATTCCACTCGAAGACGGACGGAAAATCTGAAAAGAATTGTAAGACACTCTTGCATGTTCAAATTTTACATTGGAAATCTGGAAAAGAATTGTAAGACACTCTTTTGCATGTTCAAATTTACATTGGAAATCTGGAAAAGAATTGTAAGACACTCTTGCATGTTCAAATTTACATTGGAAATCTGGAAAAGAATTGTAAGACATTTTGCATGTTCAAATTTACATTTTTTAAAGCTGCTTATAATAGATTTCAGAAAGTCAAATCCAATGCCCAGATCATCATAAGAAATCAACAAACCCACGAGGTTAGCTTTCAGTCAACAAAGTATATAAAGAGCCTTTCAATAGTTTTTATAACCAATGATATAGGTCGAGGATTTAATCAGAGAGAAAGTGAACGCTCAAAAATGCGCCTTGTACCTTTGCTCATTAAATGCTTTCAGGTTTGATATCCGCAGTGTTTGTATGTCCAAACTATTTACCACAGTTCACTCTTGATGTGAACGAATGAATCACTTTCAAGTAAACTATAATCCAAAGCACCTTTAATGTAGCACCTTAGTCATGTCTGCAGTTTGTAGAACTGTCGAGTGCTTAAACCAGCCCTTGAGATAAGTCGAGACAACTGGTAATAATAAGCATGAGTAAATGACCACCCATCTGACTGCAAGCGACAGTTTCAAGCTTACCAAGTTATCCGATCGACATGAAGAACGCCTTTAAATATGTGGGCAGCTCTTACATCAACCGTAATTGTTTATTTTACACGTAACACACTTCACCTGATGACACTTTAATAATTCTATATTCACCGGAACTACGCCCGAATACCTTTGTTCCACGAACTGTACCCCATCTTGTTCCACAAACTGTATCCCATCTTGTTCCACAAACTGTACCCCATCTTGTTCCACAAACTGTACCCCCATCTTGTTCCACAAACTGTATCCCATCTTGTTCCACAAACTGTACCCCATCTTGTTCCACAAATGTATCCCATCTTGTTCCACAAACTGTACCCCATCTTGTTCCACAAACTGTACCCCATCTTGTTCCACAAACTGTATCCCATCTTGTTCCACAAACTGTACCCCATCTTGTTCCACAAACTGTATCCCATCTTGTTCCACAAACTGTACTCCATCTTGTTCCACAAACTGTATGCCATCTTGTTCCACGAACTGTACCCATCTTGTTCCACAAACTGTATCCCGTCTTGTTCCACAAACTGTATCCCATCTCTTCCACAAACTGTACTCCATCTTGTTCCAAATTATACCCCATCTTGTTCGGACAAACTACACAACATCTTGTTTTCTACAAACTGTATCCCATCTTGTTCCACAAACTGTACCCCATCTTGTTCCACAAACTGTATCCCATCTTCTTCCACAAACTGTACTCCATCTTGTTCCGCAGATTATACCCCATCTTGTTCGACAAACTACACAAACATCTTGTTTTCTACCCATCTTGTTCCAAAACTGTATCCCATCTTGTTCCACAAACTATATCCCATGTACTTGTTCCACAAACTATAACCCATCATGTTCCACAAACTGTCTTTGTTTGTACCCCATCTTGTTCCACAACTGCAATTCCCATCTTGTTCCACCACAATCTGTTCCTGCATTCTTGTTTCACAAACTATAACCCATCATGTTCCACAAACTGTACCCCATCTTGTTCCAAACTGTACAAAACTGTACCCCATCTTTTGCTCCACAAACTGTACCCCATCATGTTCCACAAACTGTACTCCCATCTTGCTCCACAATGTTCCATAAACTGCACCCATCTTGTTCCACAAATCATCCCATCTGTTCCACAAACTGTACATCTTGTTCCACAAACTGACAATGTTCCACAAACTGTACCTCCATCTTGTTCCACAAACAAACTGTACCCCATCTTGTTCCACAAACTGTATCTCCATCTTGTTCCACAAACTGTATCATGTTCCCATCTTGTTCCACAAACTGTACCCCCTTGTTCCCATCTTGTTCCACACTAAGAGTCGTTATGTCTGCATCGTCTTCCATCTTGTTCCACAAACTCCTCTGTCGTTCCTCTTGTTCCACAAACTGTAATCTCCATCTTGTTCCACAAAGGGTACTCCGTCTTGTTCCACACTAAGAGTGTTATGTTCGGTATCGTCGAGAACCTTTCCGTTTCCTTTGCAGCTGTGGCCCCTGGTGACTCCCTCTCTGTCGTTCAAAGTATTAGAACAGGTCGAGTTACAACGTGTAGCAAACACAATGCCATATTCGTACCACTTAGAAAAGAAGGGAAGCTCCTTAGTCTATAAAAATGATATATGAAATTTAGTGGAGAACTCTCAGCACTTCGGGCATGAAATAATATATCGTCTGTCTTGTTATTGTCTTTCCAATACACCCAAAACAAAATCCAAATGAAGTGTACGTGTACGTATGTATATATGTATGTATGTATGTATGTATGTATGTATGTATGTATGTATGTATGTATGTATGTATGTATGTATGTATGTATGTATGTACTTGTGTGCATATATGTGTGTATGTTTGTATGCATGTATGTATTATGTATAAATATATGTATGTATGTATGTATATATGTATGTATGTTTATATGTATCTATGTATGTATGTATGAATGCACGTACGTATGTATATATGCACGTATGTATGTATGAGCGTATGTGTATATGTATGTTACAGTATGTATGTACGTATGAACGTGTATGCGCGTGTATATTATGAAACAGTGTGACTACGCCCTTTCCTTTTGTGCCTCCTCCCCCCCCTCCCTCCCTCTCTCGCCCCCTCCTCCCTCCCTCCTCCCCAACTCCAAAGGACTTTAACTCTCGATATCAATATGTTAATCTTGACCCACCACTTATAAATACGTGCTTTATTTTTCTTTCTTCCTTTTCTTCAAAATGTTCAGATCCTCCTGGTCTTTAACAAGGTGGACAAACAGTCGGACGGCTTCTGGTGGGCAGCAGAAAACTTGGCTACGGTTGTACCATCGCCAGGACGGCTGAGAATGCCCTGAAACCTACCTCAACCACCACCAAGACGTCGTCATTGTGGACAATAGAAACGGCCACAACGGCTTCGATGCGGAGGCTCTCTGTCGGTAAGTGGACAGTAGTCCCCATGAATGACCCCCAAATAACCGAATGTGTACTAATACAAATTGATCGTGTTTTAACAACAGCATTATTTTTTTTATATTTTTTTTAAAACAATTTCCGCATTTCTTGTCCTTTTTTTTTTGCCTTCTCTTTTTTCTTGAACATCTTATTCAATAGTGTGGACTTTTGCAGAGAGCCGTCACACATATAATACTACAATTAAAAAAAAGCATGAAAACATATGATATAGAGCAGTGGTTCTCAACCAGGGGGGGGGGGGGGATTGGGGGATTTTCGTGATTTCAGGGAGTGGGGAATATCGTGATTTCAGGGGGGGGCGGGGAGATTTCGTGATTTCAGGGGGGCATGACCACAGATTTGCAGACTCTAATTTTTTGAGTGCACCTATTGAAGTAGACAATGTTGAAAAAGGGGGACGTGGGGGGGGGAAGGAGAGGGAGGAGGAGTGACATTCAGACATGGTTAAAGGATGCGTGGGTCTAAAAAGGTTGATAACCGCTGGTATAGAGACACCATAGTAACTGATAATTTGGTCATATTATTATAGGTAGAAAAGAAAGAGAGTGCGACGCGTTTAACGGACTGTGGTAATGCGTGCTCTCCAGGGAGTTAAGGTCTTTGAATGAAATGGCCAGCTGGGGAGATAATAAAATGATGTACAGTCGGTGAACTTCAACCCATGCAGAAATCCATGTTTATCTTTTGTACCATGTAAATAAAATAAGGAAAGAATGAAAATCATAAGAGTATAGAATTGAAGGTTTCAAAAAATAATTGAACCAAAAAGGAAAACCCACCTTGAAAATGAGAGGAAAATAAAATAGTAACAACCAGTGAAAGAAATTACGGTTTAATAGACGGAAGAAAGTGCAAAGACACGTTAGGTGAAGAGGAACCATCCAGTATAATTAAACCAGACACCTCCCTCAAGGGAACACGGGTGTGATAAAGGGAAGAGAGTTGTCACTTAGACTAGATGGAATGTGTGTAAGCATTTTTTTTCATTTTCATCCGATGGCTAAATTTATATTCGTCTAAAAACAATATGAAACCTTTCAAATAGCTATGAAGACATCAACGATATTGTCAAATTATGCTGAAATAGCGAACAAGGGCTCGGGTATAATTATTTTAGGGTCCATGATTAAAAACGGTTCCCCTTTCCAAGTTAAAGTTGCTCATTTTATTCAAGAAAGTTTGTTACTTCATTTCTCGTTTTAAGCCAGACACCCAAATTGTTGTTGACCTTTGCAATATCTTTACCAATAAACTCACGCTAAAAAAAGTGCTATTAAGAACAGAAATGAAAAGGTAAAATTTCTTCTCTCTCTCTCTCTCTCTCTCTCTCTCTCTCTCTCTCTCTCTCTGTCTCTCTCTCTCTCTCTCTATCTCTCTCTCTCTCTCTCTCTCTCTCTCTCTCTCTCTCTCTCTCTCTCTCTCTCTCTCTCTCTCTCTCTCTCTCTCTCTCTCTCTCTCTCTCTCTCTCTCTCTCTCTCTCTCTCTCTCTCTCTCTCTCTCTCTCTCTCTCTCTCTCTCCTCATCTCCTCTCTCTCTCTCTCTCTCTCCCTCCTGCCTGCCTGCCTCCCTCCCTCCTCCTCTTCTCTCTCTCTCTCTCTCTCTCTCTCTCTCTCTCTCTCTCTCTCTCTCTCTCTCTCTCTCTCTCCTCCCTCCATGTCATGCCTCCTCCCTCCCTCTTCTCTCTCTCTCTCTCTCTCTCTCTCTCTCTCTCTCTCTCTCTCTCTCTCTCTCTCTCTCTCTCTCCCGACAGTCTCGTCTGCTGTGTAGGAGCCACTAGAAATAGCTTCATCCAGCCCACCCATATTTATCGTCGTCAACATCTGCGATAAAGTAGATTTTCTGTTAACTGTACTTGATGTCCGTGTTAGCAAAATTATAATCTGCGAGGAAATGTGTCAGTTTTCATTCCGTTGCGGTCGCAAAATGTTGCCTAGGCAAACCTTCTTTTTTTTTAAACAAACAAAAACATGGGTTATCGAACTTTTACATAGTAGTTACTAATGCCTAGGTGGCCTAATGGTTAACAGTCAGATTTGACACCATGCCGTCGTGAGTTCCATTCCTGATAGAACGCTTGGCGTAATGCCTTTGAGAAAGGTTCTAACTAGGCATGCTTTTCCACGTTCTGTTCAGGTGTGAATTCGTATTAGCTGTAGCGGACATATAAATCATGCTACAGACCTGTGATTATCCTGCTTAGTGGCAGGGGGGAAGAGGGGGGGGGGCCAGGGCAGTGGAAAAAAGGGGGAGGATATCTTATGTCTTGTCCGTTTACGGGTGTTAGAGAAACCTGGGATAAGCCACGGCTCTATGGTTAACAATGACGGCAACAAATTGTACTCAATGTACTCACTTACTTTGCAACGTGCGTCTGAGCTTTGAGCATGCGTTTGCTCCGTTATTCTTTATTCTCTTGTTGACATTTTTAGAACATGGTTTAACTGAAACTAGTGGAGACTGCTGCATGCCTAGCCAGCAGTCGAACCCCATGGTACTGGATCGCAAGGCCAGCCAAGTGTTTCATTATTGCGTTTTCACTACACCCCTTGCCTCCCACGGCCACTTCTCCCTCCACCCCTCTCCCCTCCTGCCATTTGTTCCAATCAGTCAATATCAGAGAGAGAGAGAGAGAGAGAGAGAGAGAGAGAGAGAGAGAGAGAGAGAGAGAGAGAGAGAGAGAGAGAGAGAGAGAGAGAGAGAGAGAGAGAGAGAGAGAGAGAGAGAGAGATGGTTATCAGTCTTTCATAATTTTTTCACAATATGCATTCCTTGATAAGGGATGAGAAGTACAACGTGGGATTTGTGTGAAAAGAAAAAGAAAAAGAAAAAGAAACCTCTTATGACCAGGTATTTATTCGAAACTCACCTTGTTAATTAAGTTTGCCATAACGTCAGTGGTGACTGAAGGTTATCATTATCCTTCTCTCATCTGCCTGCTGGCCTAAAAGCACCGTAATTGTGGTGGAATACTATATTTTTTTCCGGTTCGTTAGTTATTTTTAGAGTACATACTATTACTGTTCTTTTTTCTTCTTCATCTGCCCTCTTATGGCACGTAATTTTTACCGATGCCCATATTGCAGACAAAGTGATGGGTGTCTCGAAAAACAAAATGTTAATGTCTGAGTGTCTAGTTAATATTATTACAATTTCCTTTGCGATCGATTTCAGATCGGAGGAGTTGGAGGAACCGACAATCTCGCCATCATTAAAGGCAGGCTTTTCAAGGGTGAGTATCATGCTCTCTTTTTATTGTGTTTCTGAATGAAAGAGTTTCGTTTTCGGTTTGGTTTTGAGGTTTTTGGGTTTTGCTTTTGATTTCGGCTTGTTTTGAGGGTTTTTGTGTTGTAAAATTTAGTTTTGTTTTGTTTTGTTTGCTATTAACGATTTTTTTTAAATTTGTTATTTAAACGAATGAAGAAAGCAAAGTTGACTTAAAGTTTGTATACGTACGTGTAGTCATGGATATAATGTTGTTATATGGATGCCTATATTTATGGTTGAATAAATTAACGTGTGCGATATTTTGTCATACATTTTTACTTCTACAAAGTACAAACGTTGACAAGAATTATTGTATAGTGTTGTGTCAATTCGTATCCAAATGTCTTCCACCTTGGAATATGTGTGTATTCGGAAATGTCTGTCTATGTGTGTGTGTGTGTGTGTGTGTGTGTGTTTGGCCTTCAAATTCTATCAGCGCTTCAGCTGATTTCGTTGGGCTCTGGGATTAGTTCAGGCTGCGCTGCGCGTGGGCTTTAAAAAATTATTATTGATTTGTTGAGGGCTGAAGTGAAGGAAAGAGAAGAGTCGCCTCTGAAGAAAGGAATCGACTCTGGGAAAAAAGGGGAAAATAAACAGACTAACGTGTCATCCATATTCCTAGCCCCCCCTCTCTCTCTCTCTCTCTCTCTCTCTCTCTCTCTCTCTCTCTCTCTCTCTCTCTCTCTCTCTCTCTCTCTCTCTCTCTCTCTCTCTCTCTCTCTCTCTCTCTCTCTCTCTCTCTCTCTCTCTCTTCCATATTCATTCTTCCTTCGCTTGTTACTTGTTATTATCCAATGGGTTTAACGGCTGAGGCTTCAGGACACAATTTTGTTGGCTCTGTTCCTGTTTCCCTGTATTAAAAACAAAAAGGAGAGGTTATTAAATTAAATTGCCAGCGATCTTGTGTGGTGGACGTGGCAGTGCAAATAGTCTCTCGATCTAACGATGAAATAATTTGAAATTTAATCTGCAAATGTGATCCTTCACGATTTTTGTTGTCGTAACTAGTTGCTCTACATTCAGTTTAAAATACTTCAGCTTAGTTTGAATAATGTGTCTCGGCTAGGAAAAATGAACTATTTAACTTCACGTTCAGATCCTTGAAAGATTTCTTTGTTATATAGCATGTGGTGTCAGACTAGTTTCAACTTAGAACTTCAAATCACCTGCATTGGACGTGTGGGATTTTTTTATGCTGGAAATCACATGGTTGCCTTGTAGTCTGAAGGTTTAAAGTTAAAATCCTACTATGTACTTACAATATCGACCTGAATTTTGTTCGTGACTTAATTATCCTCACGCTCCGCTTGTCCCCAATATGATTGAGCTTTGTTGTCAGGGTAGTGATTGTAGATAGATGAGTCGTGGATAGATTGAAGATGGATGTGTCGTGGATAATTGAAGATGGATGTGTCGTGGATAGATTGAAGATCGATAGGTTGTGCATATATTGAAAATGGATGTGTCGTGGATAGATTGAAGATGGATGTGTCATGGATAGATTGAAAAGGGATGTGTCGTGGATAAATTGAAGATGGATGTGTCGTGGATAGATTGAAGATCGATAGGTTGTGCATATATTGAAAATGGATGTGTCGTGGATATATTGAAAATGGATGTGTCGTGGATAGATTGAAGATGGATGTGTCATGGATAGATTGAAAATGGATGTGTCGTGGATAGATTGAAGATGGATGTGTCGTGGATAGATTGAAGATGTTTGTGTCGTGGATAGATTGAAAATGGATGTGTCGTGGATAGATTGAAGATAGATGTGTCGTGGATAGATTGAAAATGGATGTGTCGTGGATAGATTGAAGATGGATGTGTCGGGGATAGATTGAAGATGGATGTGTCATGGATAAATTGAAAATGGATGTGTCGTGGATATATTGAAAATTGATGTGTCATGGATAGATTGAAAATGGATGTGTCTTGGATAGTTTGAAGATGGATGTGTCGTGGATAGATTGAAAATGGATGTGTCGTGGATAGATTGAAGACGGATGTGTCGTGGATAGATTGAAGATGGATGTGTCGTGGATAGATTGAAGATGGATGTGTCGTGGATAGATTGAAGATGGATGTGTCGTGGATAGATTGAAAATGGATGTGTCGTGGATAGATTGAAGATGGATGTGTCGTGGATAGATTGAAGATTGACGTCTAGTGGATGGATTGAAGATGGATGGGTCGTGGATAGATTGAAGATAGATGTGTCGTGGATAGATTGAAGATAGATGTGTCGTGGATAGATTGAAGATAGATGTGTCGTGGATAGATTGAAGATTGACGTCTAGTGGATGGATAGAAGATTGACGTCTAGTGGACAGATTGAAGATGGATGTGTCGTGGATAGATTGAAGATTGACGTCTAGTGGATAGATTGAAGATGGATGTGTCGTGGATAGATTGAAGATTGATATGTAGTGGATAGATTGACGATGGATTTGTCGTGGATAGATTGAAGATTGATATGTAGTGGATAGATTGAAGATTGATATGTAGTGGATAGATTGAAGATTGATATGTAGTGGATAGATTGAAGATTGATATGTAGTGGATAGATTGAAGATTGATATGTCGTGGATAGATTGAAGATTGATATCTAGTGGATAGATTGACGATGGATTTGTCGTGGATAGATTGAAGATTGACGTCTAGTGGATAGATTGAAGATGGATGTGTCGTGGATAGATTGAAGATTGACGTCTATTGGATAGATTGAAGATTGATGTCTAGTGGATAGTTGAAGATTGATGGATAGATTGAAGATTGATATGTAGTGGATAGATTGAAGATGGATGTGTCGTGGATGGAAGATTGACGTTTAGTGGATGGATTGAAGATGGATGGTCGTGGATGTGTCGTGGATAGATTGAAGATTGACGTCTAGTGGATAGACTGAAGATGGATGTGTCGTGGATAGATTGAAGATTGATGTCTAGTGGATAGTTGAAGATTGATATGTAGTGGATAGATTGAAGATTGATATGTAGTCGATACATTGAAAATGGATGTGTCGTGGATAGATTGAAAATTGACGTTGGATTGAAGATGGATGTGTCGTGGATAGATTGAAGATAGATTGATAGATTGAAGATAGATGTGTCGTGGATAGATTGAAGATTGACGTCTAGTGGATGGATAGAAGATTGACGTCTAGTGGACAGATTGAAGATGGATGTGTCGTGGATAGATTGAAGATTGACGTCTAGTGGATAGATTGAAGATGGATGTGTCGTGGATAGATTGAAGATTGATATGTAGTGGATAGATTGAAGATGGATGTATCGTGGATAGATTGAAGATTGATAAGTAGTGGATAGATTGAAGATGGATGTGTTGTGGATAGATTGAAGATTGATATGATGGATAGATTGAAGATTGATATGTAGTGGATAGATTGAAGATGGATGTGTCGTGGATAGATTGAAGATTGACGTCTAGTGGATGGATTGAAGATGGATGTGTCGTGGATAGATTGAAGATTGACGTCTAGTGGATAGACTGAAGATGGATGTGTCGTGGATAGATTGAAGATTGATGTCTAGTGGATAGTTGAAGATTGATATGTAGTGGATAGATTGAAGATTGATATGTAGTGGATACATTGAAAATGGATGTGTCGTAGATAGATTGAAAATTGACGTCTAGTGGATGGATTGAAGATGGATGTGTCATGGATAGATTGAAGATTGATATGTAGTGGATAGATTGAAGATAGATGTGTCGTGGATAGATTGAAGATTGACGTCTAGTGGATAGATTGAAGATGGATGTATCGTGGATAGATTGAAGATGGATGTCGTGGATAGATTGAAGATTGACGTCTAGTGGATAGATTGAAGATGGATATATCGTGGATAGATTTAAGATGGATGTGTCGTGGATAGATTGAAGATTGACGTCTAGTGGATAGATTGAAGATGGATGTGTCGTGGATAGATTGAAGATTGACGTCTAGTGGATAGATTGAAGATGGATGTGTCGTGGATAGATTGAAGATTGACGTCTAGTGGACAGATTGAAGATGGATGTGTCGTGGATAGATTGAAGATTGATATGTAGTGGATAGATTGAAGATTGATATGTAGTGGATAGATTGAAGATTGATATGTAGTGGATAGATTGAAGATTGACGTCTAGTGGATAGATTGAAGATTGATATGTAGTGGATAGTTGAAGATTGATATGTAGTGGATAGATTGAAGATTGACGTCTAGTGGATAGATTGAAGATTGACGTCTAGTGGATAGATTGAAGATTGACGTCTAGTGGATAGATTGAAGATTGACGTCTAGTGGATAGATTGAAGATTGACGTCTAGTGGATAGATTGAAGATTGACGTCTAGTGGATAGATTGAAGATTGATATGTAGTGGATAGTTGAAGATTGATATGTAGTGGATAGATTGAAGATTGACGTCTAGTGGATAGATTGAAGATTGATATGTAGTGGATAGTTGAAGATTGATATGTAGTGGATAGATTGAAGATTGATATGATAGTGAAGATTGATATGTCGTGGATAGATTGAAGATTGACGTCTAGTGGATAGATTGAAGATTGATATGTAGTGGATAGATTGAAGATTGATATGTAGTGGATAGATTGAAGATTGATATGTAGTGGATATTGAAGATTGATGGTGGATAGATTGAAGATTGACGTCTAGTGGATAGATTGAAGATTGATATGTCGTGGATAGATTGAAGATTGACGTCTAGTGGATAGATTGCAGATTGATATGTCGTGGATAGATTGAAGATTGATATGTAGTGGATAGATTGAAGATTGATATGTAGTGGATAGATTGAAGATTGATATGTAGTGGATAGATTGAAGATTGACGTCTAGTGGATAGATTGAAGATTGACGTCTAGTGGATAGATTGAAGATTGATATGTAGTGGATAGATTGAAGATTGATATGTAGTGGATAGATTGAAGATTGATATGTAGTGGATAGATTGAAGATTGATATGTAGTGAATAGATTGAAGATTGATATGTAGTGGATAGATTGAAGATGGATGTGTCGTGGATAGATTGAAGATAGATGTATCGTGGATAGATTGAACATTAGGCACGTACAAGACCGCCGGGCAACCGAAAATTTAAATTGACATCCAAGTGAAAAAGATGAACCTATAAGATTGGCGACTGTAGATGTGTTAACAGTATGGTGCAACTCACTAACGTCAGCAATTTCATTTATCGCATTTGCAAATCGGCTCTTGTCAACAAGAGAGCCTAGGTATATCAAACTATTCACCTGGCCGTTGCCGATTGATCCACCGATGGTTAAGGTATGATGACGGTGTCTTTGCGTGTATAAAGGGCCGTTTTAGCTTCACCCTCACATGCGAGAGACACGCAGAATGACAGCTAATTGCGAAGG